>OZ019950.1:2517925-2663058 GCA_963970385.1 Theonella swinhoei
TAATGAAACCTCGCGGGGAAGGCCTGGGTGCAAACGTCACGTGAGGTAGACGTGGTAGACGCCTGGCGTGTGGCACTTTGCGTGTGCGTTGTACTAAGGAGCAAGTGATGGTCTTCAACCGGAGGATTCATGTATTCCCGACTCTTGAGCAAACACCACATGCCAGAGTTGCTACACTAGGTCGTCTGTAGTACCCGGACACGCAAAGTGCCACACTGCCAGGTGTCTACCTAACATGACGTCTGCGCCCAGGCCTTCCCCGACTTTTCAATGTTTAATCAGCGCGTAATGAAACGCTCGCAGGGAAGGCCTGGAACCGAGGCTATAGTGGAAGTGAATTGGCAAGCATTTAGAATTTGTCTACACAAGTTGTTACAAGTAGCAAGGCTTGCTCTTGCTGATTAGGGATGGACTGTGACTCACCTATAAAGTCCTTTACAATGAGTGTGCGAACATGGCGTATCTTGCCTTCGATAATGTAGCTACACAGGTGCTCTAGGAACACTGCCTTACTCAGATTATCTTCATTGCTGAACGTGTCGTAGATACTTGTAAACAAGAGTTCACTGGAGACATGGGGAAGATATATAGAGGGGAGGGGAAGATAGAGGGGAGGGGAAGATAGAGGGGAGGGGATGATAGAGGGGAGGGGAAGATAGAGGGGAGGGGAAGATAGAGGGAGGGGAAGATAGAGGGGAGGGGAAGATAGAGGGGAGGGGAAGATAGAGGGGAGGGGAAGATAGAGGGGAGGGGAAGATAGAGGAGAGGGGAAGATAGAGGAGAGGGGAAGATAGAGGAGAGGGGAAGATAGAGGGGAGGGGAAGATAGAGGGGAGGGGAAGATAGAGGGAGGGTGAAGACAGAGGGGAGGGGAAGATAGAGGGTAGGGGAAGATAGAGAGTAGGAAGTGAGTGTGTGAGAAGTAGTGGTGTAACTGAACTCACTGTTTCTTGATTCTGAGGCAGACATCAAATGCCCACTTCACCAACAACTACAGTGTACAGATATGCTTACATTCATAAGCATACACGATAGTATATGACACATTTATCTTTCTTAAAGGCCTATATGCATGTATATAGTGATAATGAATGCAGTAAATCAGTTTCAGAGTTAAAGGCCAATGATGAAATGAAACATGTATTGCATGAACTATGAATTGTGGAGACAAATCCCACGGTTGAGGCATGTAACTTCAGCTTTTATATGTGCAATGGGGGGCATTAGCACTCGGCACACGTGCGGCGAGGGTCACTGCACTTTAGTGATTTCATACCATGTAGTGTCTGCGTAGCTCCCTCTCTCCTCCTGCATTTGGTTTCTGCATCATCACCCCCATGTCTATGTAACCCTTGAGAATATCAATGAGCTAAAAGAGAAAGAATGAATCACATTTCTACCCATGAACTCTGTTCATATCACTGACCTCCTCTGCCACTTGTTCTCTCCTCTTCTTGGGAGGTCCAGATAACCCTGTCCATCATTAATACTGGTACATTGTGTGCCTCTACTACCAGTACACATGTATTAGAAGTATATCTCTCCTTTTCCACTCGTTCCCTCCCTCTCTCCTCTCCCTCCATCTCTCTCCCTTACTCTCTCCTCTTCCTCCCTCTCACATCTCCTCCCTCTCTCCCTCCCTCCCATCTCTCTCCCTTCCTCTCTCCTCTTCCTCCCTCTCACATCTCCCTCCCTCTCTCCTCTCCCTCTATCTCTCTCCCTCTATCTCTTTCCCTCTCCCCTCTCCCCTTTCTCCCTCTATCTCTCTTCCTCTCTCCCTCTATCTCTCTTCCTCTCTCCTCTCCCCTTTCTCCCTCTATCTCTCTCCCTCTATCTCTCTCCCTCTATCTCTCTCCCTCTATCTCTCTCCCTCTATCTCTCTCCCTCTATCTCTCTCCCTCTATCTCTCTTCCTCTCTCCCTCTATCTCTCTTCCTCTCTCCTCTCCCCTTTCTCCCTCTATCTCTCTCCCTCTATCTCTCTCCCTCTATCTCTCTCCCTCTATCTCTCTTCCTCTCTCCCTCTATCTCTCTTCCTCTCTCCTCTCCCCTTTCTCCCTCTATCTCTCTCCCTCTATCTCTCTTCCTCTCTCCCTCTATCTCTCTTCCTCTCTCCTCTTCCTCCCTCCCCCCTCTCTCCTCTCTCCTCTCTCACTAGCCTCACCAACAACAGCTCTTGCTTTGTTCTCGTAGAGGTCCAGTCCAAGTTGAATGGCTTCATCCATTCTCCCCTCTCGTACTAAAATCCTCAGACGCTGAAAAAACATAATATATACATGCTAAAGCATAATATTAACTGTAACATGTACTCTATGCCTATTTGTCAAAAATACATTGGGTATCCTCAATACCATCACAGACTGTTTGCAGTCTGAGAGCTGTGGGCCATGTCTGCACTTGTAGCTAATGTATACATACTTACAAAGTGTGATTCTCCACTGGCTACTGTTGTGTACCCATCATCTTCATTTGTTTTAACAAAGGTACATAACAAGTCAGGTATCTATGCATGCATGTTCAGTATACAACTAACTGAGCTCAGCAGGGAGTACATGTAGGTACACTATATGTAATAGTCCACCAGTATGTGCAAGATATGTATATATTACCTCCTTCCATGTCTTGATAGTAACTACATGGACTGCCTGGATGGAGATGGAGAGAGTGAAACCATGCAGTACCATATAATGGTACATGAATGTCAGGTTGTGATGCTTTGCCTTGGTGTTTTGGGTATTTCGTGCATATACGTACATGTACATGTACATGTACATTAGCGTACCTTAAGTCCAAGGATGTGCAGTCTGCTGCTGTAGCTTACAACTGAATTGTAGCATGCATGCTCACTGCCAACAATCTGATAAAACACATACATACCTGCTTCTAAAAGTCCTCTAACCACTAGAACACACAATATGAGTTATAGGGACATTTAAGTCAAAGATTCTTGTTCATAGAAAGCCTACTGGAGTTTCTCTGTGGTATACAGAAGCTATTCTCCCATTCAATGCCATATGTACTAACTCACAGCCCATGTGTGGCTACACTCTATTATCTAACTGTGTCTACACATGGATAACAGACCAGGGCCTGGCTGACGTTGCCTCCAGTTTCAATGGACTTGAAGAATGATGAGTTGTAGACCAACTCAACATGTGCCAGGTCAAACACCTCCACCTCGGAGTCATCCTTCACACTCAGCAGGTGGATATTCTCCCTGGGATCTAGTGCAGCCACAGTGTAGGCATCCACCCACTGCAACACACACACACACAGGGAGAGAGAGAGGGGGGGAGAGAGGGAGGGACAAATTAGGACACTTTCTTCACATTGGTGACCATATTAGAGAGCTGACATTGTACCACATGTACACCTATCTATAGACTGACCTGAAATGCCATTATCTCAAAGGGAACTTCAAATTTCCGTAGCAGTTTCAGAGCTGGTTGCCCCTTGTCATTCAGTGAGCACTGTTTACACATGGAGAAGATAAAAAAATGTGTAACTATGTATGCCAGAAGTGGCAACATTAATTACCTGGACATAGTTAATGGCACGCTCCCTCACAGACGCCAATACCTGAGAATATATACTGAACACATAAGGAATACATCCAGTACCGTCAATTACAGTACATAATAGTCAGCTGGCATCAGTGAAGCCTTGAGACTATCCATTACTCACAGCATCAGTAGTGGTATAAACTCTGCCTGCAGAGCGATGCTCTATCACCACATGGTTCCAGGCCAGCTGGGGAAGGTACTTTGCACTGCCCTGTATATCAGTGTGTGTGTTGGGGGGGTGGGGGGGGGTGGGGGGGGGGGGGGGGGGGGGAGGGGGGATTCTCCTTCAAATCTCACAGATGAACATTTCAAGTGGAGCAAGCCCACCTAGTTGTGACAATGGGCTGATTTTTCTACATACATGTACATATGTTTGTGATGACACTGTACACACCATAATGAGTTCTAATTGCATGCACACTGACATTTCTAATCAGCCCATTGTCATGACTAGATGGGCTTGCTCTGCTCGCGAAAAATGCACTGCATTCACTGTACATACATGTAGGACATAACATGTGTACCACATGTATACACATACCTTGAGAGGGTGAGAGGTGAGTGGTTCTACGGTAGGTGTGAGTTTTAGGAAGATGACCTGTGTCACTGTGGCTATGGCAAGGACTGAAAAGTCACGCAGTACCGACTCTTCCTCCCTCATTAGCAGGGGTTCAAAGGTCAGAGCTTCTCCATGACTACAACATGTGCAAAATGTTGTGAATGTGAATGTAAACACAAACATATGTACTGAGCATGCATACTGACCTGAATGCAACTCAGACTTATTTACGTGTACATGGTACGTAAGAATGACTTGTGCACACATGCACACATGCTCTCCACTCACCATCCTGAAAAGATGCATTCTGATATCCAGTTCCTCCCAACTATGGACCTCCTAGTCAGAAGAAGTATATCTTGATATACTGACTAGTAGCATCCGTGTATTTTTGGATACTATTTCATTATTATGCATGTGGATTTTTATGAGCAGCACAAAGAAGTCGGGGCTTGTGCATATTGCAGTTACAAGGGTTGACCAATGTGAGGTTGAACTCACTTGAACTTCAGTAGGAACAGATGTCCTCCAGTATTGTTAAACAGAGCCAGAGTCGGGTCATCCAGGAGCTGAAATCAGTAGAATGTACATAATATCACTGTTACACACAGTGCACACTATACATTCCATAACAGGTAGTTGTGTATGAGCATACTTCAAATTTCTATGCATTGTCAGAACACTATACATACATGTACACGTAGCTGCCTAGACATGTGCAGTAGCCTGACTCACTCTGACTCTGAGAACTCCAAAGCCAGGAGGATGAGCATCTGTGATGAAACGCAAGCACTTGTGGGTCGACAAATCCCAGTGAGTGATCTGAGAGACAACAGTGCCTTAATGTCAATTTCCCAATACAGTCCATGTAGGGTCAAAAAATGGAGGAGTGTACTCACCAAGCCTTTGGCATACCCACAGATGAGCCTAGATCCGTCAGTACTGATGTCCACTGCAGACACAGCTCCACAGAAGCCCACTACAGCAGAACAGACCAATTACACGGACATGAAATACTATTATACTGGATCCCCTTGACATGCATGTACATCTTATATGTGGAACGTATTCTTACAATTGACTCCAGGCCCTCCTTTCTGGTATGGGTTGAGGACACACTTTAGCTGCTGCTTGGAATCTAGTCATATTGTACACACACACACACACACACACACACACACACACACACACACACACACACACACACACACACACACACACACACACACACACACACACACACACACACACACAGTAGTTAACTTTGGACATACAGAATGTATACATCAATACAAAAACACACACACATACACACACCAAAAATAAGCACCAGTCCATGTGATGTGCCAATAGCATAGTAACCTCTAACAGCCTGTAGGGAAAGGAAGACTACAGTCAAACACCCTACGTTGCTTTGCTTTGCCACTATCCAGCCAGCTGAGCTACCCCTGTAGCTCACTCAGTACCACATAGAGTTGTTCCAACCAGTGCATGAGTGTGTTGTGTTGCTTTGCCTTTTTTGGGTGACATGTACATATATGTAGTACAATGTATGGCGTAGTAGTATGGATGTACATGGCATTACCAGGACTGTAGGCAGGCCCGCTTCATTGTGGACCTGGGACCAATTGATGAAATAGGAGAATAAGAGCACAATTAATTATTGGGGACTTCCTCACAGTTGCCTGCGATAGCTGATTTGCTATGCCAGTTAGCACTTCATGTCTTAGAATAGCCCCTTCTGTAGTGTTGTGATTGCTAGACTGTTGCCTGTGTGTGGACACATACAACTGAATAACGAGTGTATATATACATACATGTACATGTACATGGTATACTATACACAATAATTCCATGCATGTACACTGTTCATGTGAATCTAATCCACAGGGATTACATGGGTGGTAATGCCCATAGACAATCATGAGGAACTATATACACACAGTACTACTGTCCAAAAAGATGTATGCTCCCCTAATTCATGTATTAGGCACTCTTTACCTTCTACTTGACAGACAGTGTACAGTACCACTAACTTGGGAAATCCATCTTTGAATGCATACGGGAGTGAGAGCTCCTGTTCCTCTGTATCTTGGAGAACGTCATTCAAACCTAACTCATCCACTGTTAACAGAGATTTACCATCCTGGGGGGGAGAGGGGGGAGAGAAGATTTCCTGAATGTATGTAGCAGTAGTAGGGAGCAAGAGAGATGAGTAAAGTGTTGGAGGTGGCAATCAACTCTCTCTTACATCATTGAGGATATCGTCCAGGTTTGGTTCATACTCCAGTTTGGGGATGTCATTTTCAAAACTCACCTGCAAACAAGAATACAGGTACACATGACCACCCATTGAGAACCCTGAGGAGTCTAACTCTCACACACCATTGATGCATACAGTGTCATGGCATGGGTTCAAACACAACCAAGACAGCCAATTTTTCTTTGAAAATGACTGTTTTAGGCGAGTTCTGATGTGTTGCTTTGCCTTTCTGTTGTGTGTTACCTTGCCTTTCTAAGATACAACATGAATATCGCTATATGCACATGTAGGTGTGTATGTATACCTCTGATGAACTCAAAATGGAGGTCAGGTGCTCAGTTGCTTTATGACTGGCCTGAGAGAGAGAATTGAGTTCCAGGGAGGCTGCAGTGACTCTACTGGGCGCCTGTGTTGGCACCGTTGCCATCATGCCGCAATCAGCAGTAACTGTCTCCTATTTATTCGTTAGGAAACTTAACGTACGAGCCCCGCCCCCCGAAATTTCGCATTGTCTCCAGTTTTACCATGGATGCCTTCAGCGCTCGTTTCAACATTGACGAGTTTGAGAAGACAGATATGAAGGGACCTACTCCTAACTCAAACTGGGTCATTCCTGGCAAGTTGATTGCCGGGGCTTACCCTGGGAGTAGTGAGAGTGAATCCAAGCACAGGGAAACCATCACATCAATACTTGATGCTGGTGTGCATGTAGTGTACATGTGTGCATGTGGCTACATAAGTAGAGGCCTTTTGCTAATACATGTGTTTGTAGGAGTGACAACAATAGTCTGTCTGATGTCAGAAAAAGATTTGGCCAGGTTTGTGCCATATAAGGGAATTGCATCTCAGTATATGATGGAAGAGAAGAGAAGTGTTGAGTTTCTTTCCTTCCCTATACCAGGTAGATTGTACTGGGTATTGCATGTTGAAATTATGTTTGACCAGAAATGATCAGAAAAAATGTTTTTGTCTTTAATCTACTGTGTATGAATGTCACCCATTTTGAAAACATTGAAGTCATAATAATCTTCCCTCATCAGTAGAGCTTGTCTCCTGTATATTCAGATGGTTTCATTGCAATGGACTCTGCAGTGTTGGACTTTATCCCTAAACTGGCTCAGAGAGTTGCCACTGAGTCAGAGTGTGTGTATGTGCACTGCTGGGGAGGGCATGGACGAACAGGAACTATCGTAGCACTGCTATTAGCCCAGCTCTACGGTATGAGCCCAGAACGAGCTCTGCACCTGACAAGTCACTTTCACAGCCAGAGAGTGAATAGAAAGAGCAAGTCACCCCAGACACGGGCTCAATGTGATCAAGTTGTACGCCTCTCAGCACGGCTAGCTAGTACAGGGGCTAGTGGTAATGCAGACTGAACAGGGCCCTCCATGTGAAAGGAGATCTGGGATCAACTAGAAAGAAGACCACTTAATCACACTTTCAGTACGGCCACATGTGCATACATAGAGGTCATGGAATGATTCTAGGGTCGATCATGATTGTGTTGAATATATACTTGATTCTCTATATCTTGTTTGTATGGAGACAATTTCTCATAAGTAAAGACCTGTATGACCCAAATATAGACGTGACTGCAGTGCCAATGGTGCTAGCAATTGGCTCCAAAGTATTTATGCAGAATGTCTGCTCTTTCTTTCACATAGAGCTTATTCCATTTGGCATAGTCATACCATAAACCATGAAGTATTATCACTCAGAGAAGGGTTCCCAAATTTCACAAGATGCATGGTGCAAGATTGCTTCATTATACGTAGCTCATTACCAACATATTGCAGTAGATCTAGTGCTGAATCAGCATGGCTCGGAGGTGGCGAACCTTTGCACTTGCAGCAGTGACTCTCTTCTGTTGCTGGGTGTCCAGCTCTGCACAGAGACCCAAGTCAACTTCTGAAAAGCCTAACATCGTTATTTTCTTGGCTGATGATGTAAGTCGAGTAAGCTACCTCTCAGCTGCAGTGCGGCATGCAGGGACAGTGTGTGCTACTGGCCATTTATATTGTTTCTAGCTACATTTATACGCCTCATGCAATGTATCTGTTAATATAGCTGGGCTATGGAGATCTGTCCTGCTATGGTCATCCTACCTCCTCTACTCCCAACCTAGACCAGCTTGCTAGGGAAGGGATGCTCTTTACACAGTTCTACTCTTCAGCTCCAGTCTGCAGTCCTTCGAGGTCTGCTTTGAGTAGTTTACCTTGAATATAACATACATCATTTCGACTTCAGCACACCACACTAACTATGTTATTGTTTAGGGCTGCTCTGATGACTGGACGGTACCAGGTGAGGTCTGGAATATATCCAGCTGTCCTCAATGCTGACAGTATCGGAGGTAAACCATATCTCACCACTTGGTAGTTGAGAGTGTCATGACTTAGGTAGTTGAGAGTATGTGCCTCTGCATTGTATCTGATTCCTGTTTCTAGCTACATTTATACGCCTCATGCAATGTATCTGTTAATATAGCTGGGCTATGGAGATCTGTCCTGCTATGGTCATCCTACCTCCTCTACTCCCAACCTAGACCAGCTTGCTAGGGAAGGGATGCTCTTTACACAGTTCTACTCTTCAGCTCCAGTCTGCAGTCCTTCGAGGTCTGCTTTGAGTAGTTTACCTTGAATATAACATACATCATTTCGACTTCAGCACACCACACTAACTATGTTATTGTTTAGGGCTGCTCTGATGACTGGACGGTACCAGGTGAGGTCTGGAATATATCCAGCTGTCCTCAATGCTGACAGTATCGGAGGTAAACCATATCTCACCACTTGGTAGTTGAGAGTGTCATGACTTAGGTAGTTGAGAGTATGTGCCTCTGCATTGTATCTGATTCCACTATTTATTGAAGGAATAAACTCATGAAGAAATGTTTCTACTCTCCTACATCCTCCATGTTCACACATGCAGGTCTGCCCCACAATGAAACTACCATAGCTGAGGTGGTAAAATCAGTTGGCTATATTACAGCCCATTTAGGCAAGTGGCATCTTGGAGTTGGAGAAAATTACCAATACCTGCCCATCACTCAGGGCTTTGACTACTACTTGGTGAGACGTGTGTGTGTGTGTGTGTGTGTGTGTGTGTGTGTGTGTGTGTGTGTGTGTGTGTGTGTGTGTGTGTGTGTGTGTGTGTGTGTGTGTGTGTGTGTGTGTGTGTGTGTGTGTGTGTGTGTGTGTGTGTGTGTGTGTGTGTGTGTGTGTGTGTGTGTGTGTGTGTGTGTGTGTGTGTGTGTGTGTGTGTGTGTGTGTGTGTGTGTGTGTGTGTGTGTGTGTGTGTGTGTGTGTGTGTGTGTGTGTGTGTGTGTGTGTGTGTGTGTGTGATCCTAATACTAATTTCTACAGGGTGTACCCTATTCCACTGACATGTGTCCCTGCTACACATGCTTCTACCCAGATGTACCTTGTGCCCCACCTGGTTCATTTGAGGAGTGTAACAATAGTGAGTCCTGTCCGATGATTCTTTTGACGACATACACTGTACTGAAAGCTTTGGTGAACTTATAGCTTGCAGCATTTACGTTAATATTAGTGCCATATCTACATATGGGCCTATTTCTCATGCTCATATTTGACTCCCCGTATAGAATGGGTGGACTGTCCTGTGTTTGAAAATGATGTGATACTGCAGCAGCCAGCTGACCTGCTCCGACTCACAGAGATGTATGTCAATGCAGCCTCACACTTTATTGAGACCAATGCTAGTAAGTCAATAGTATATCTATTGTTACCTGGGTTGTGTGCATGGGCACGTGGGTTTAAGCAATAATGAGGTCTGTCTGTCTGTTTCTTAGATTTGCATAACTTTGAATTATCCAATCAGATTACAGAGCACTAGGATCCTTATTTTCCGTAGAGTCATGAACCCAACGAGGACTCTATAGTTGGCCTCTGGCTTACATGAATTACAGAATTCACGTGCTTCTTTGTGTGTGACTTACATGTGACTCCAGTCCATTTCCACAATCTACATGGCGACGCGCGTCAGTTTAAATCTCATTGTCCAATGAATTTACAGTGTGCAAATCTAAACAGGTTAGACATGCTGCATAGGTATCTACGTGATTTAAAAGGCCTCGGGCTCTTAGTAGCAGCCGGCCTTTTAAATCATGTAGATCCATATGCTGCACATCTAACCTAACCTATATTTACTAATAAAATAGTCCCTAAATCTTTAATTTATCTGATTTCATGGTGCATGTATAGGTTGAAAAATGTACTTACATGTGTCAGTTTCTCATATGACTCTTTCTTGGCTGTTGATATCTAGTGTACAAATGCTGGATGCATTCTTTAAATACTCTTCTTCTGGCATTCCCACCGATGCTATCTCCCCCCTCCCCCCCCCCCCCCCCCCACACACACACACACACACACACACACATACCACTCCTCTAGACAAATCCACACCGTTCTTCCTCTACTTTGCATTCCAGCACACCCACGAGCCTCAGTTTGCCTCTGAGCAGTTCACCAACAGCACACTGAGAGGACCTTTTGGAGACTCATTAGCCAACCTTGACTGGGCATTTGGAGAAGTTATGACTGCTCTAAAAAACAATAGAGTGGACAACAACACATTTGTGTTCTTCACTTCTGATAATGGGTGAGTAAAGTAATGGTTTGAGGACAGTACATGACCTGTGTACATATACAGTGAGCCTCTTTAATAAACACATCTTGGAAGTGAGTGGGTGAGCCCATCTAGTCATACAGCTGGAAACGTGTATGTATGCAGTGTTGTCGCCAAATGTATGGTTTTTTATGACTAGGTAGTTTTTTTCCTGTTCGTCCACAAAGCTTCGCATTCATTTAGTATATTTGCATGTCATGTAAACCTCCGAGTGGGGAACTTAACCATTTTTCTACAATTATAGAAGTTCCACTGTTATTGATTGGCCTTTGTCTTTCACTCCTACCTAGCCACAAAGGCTATCAAATAAGAAAAAAGAAAAAAGAATATGCTAGAAAGTACCATTGTTCTTCTTTTTCCTGTCCAGCCCAGCTCTTAGTCATGAGCGAAGGGGTGGCAATGCAGGACTATTGAGATGTGGAAAGGGTACTACATGGGAAGGTGGAATGAGGGAACCCACTATTGCATGGTGGCCTGGTAGAATTAAGCCAGGAAAGACAAGTGAGGTATGGGAGGCAGTATGTGGAGCAAGGGACTATTTCTTGATTCCTGTGTGTGTTTTGTGATATCTTCCTACCTTCTCCTTTAGCTGGCAGCCACCATTGACCTGTTGCCAACAATAGCCAACCTAACAAGAGCTCCAATCCCCATGTCACAATTGATGGAATAGACATGTCTCCCTTCCTGTTTGGAACAGGAAATGTAAACAGATATATATCCCATTTGTTATCCTTGTGCATGATATCTTGTTTCAAACCACAGAGTGATCGTGACTACTATGTCTACTACTCAGTGAGTCCTGACCCACACATAGGGCCAGCTGCTGTGAGGTGGAAACATTACAAGGCACACTTCCACTCTAAAGGGTAAAGTGGCCTTGCCTGAGTAGAGTTTTGTGTATGAATATTTAAATTACTAGTATTGCTAAACTGTTTGTGTCTCAGGATAGTGTGTGTGTGTGTGTGTGTGTGTGTGTGTGTGTGTGTGTGTGTGTGTGTGTGTGTGTGTGTGTGTGTGTGTGTGTGTGTGTGTGTGTGTGTGCGCATTCTTAAGACAACATGTACATGCTTTGATATTACAAAGTATGCACTCCATGTATGTACTTCATATCCATGTATAGGGGCCTGTGTCCTAACACATTCCCTGATGAGGTGTGTCGTTCTAACTTCTCATTACATATATATGACCCACCACTTTTGTATGACTTGAACTCTGACCCTGGAGAAATCTACAATCTCAATGTCAAGGAGTATGCTGAAGTAATGGCAACCATTGAAAAGGTAGGCCAGTTGATGGTTGAATGTGTTGCATTCTTGCGTCTTCTTGTATTTTGAAGGGTGGTAGTCTGTTGAGTGGGGATGTATAGGGATAGTGTTAACACAAATGCAGAGGTTGGAAGTGCACAATGTGTATACATGAAGGTATGAGAAGTATGCAATTACTCTACCTTTACCAACAGATACGTAAAGCTTCATTTGAGCATCCTCCAACAAGCTGACACTTTTTTCAGTCTCTGTATCAGTTAAAGCAGTCCCTACCCAATGTGATTGTTGTTATGTAAATGAGCAACTTTCTTGTTCACAAAATCTGAAAGGTGTGCAGATTTGTGCCAGATGTGAATACTTTCTTTTGTTTGCCATCTGCCTCTGTCTCAAGGCTAATTTCCACAGTTTTCAGCTACAGTCTGTCATGTGAATGGGTAGCCATGTATAATTTCTGACCACACCCACATTCATGATCACTGATTGCATCGTTTCCAACCTCCGCTGACACTCATGTACGTATTACTGGATTGACAGTCATTAAGGTGACAGCTACCCCAAGCATAGCTGGTGCACACAGTCTAATAGTCAGACATGTGTACGCACATTGTGCTTTTGGTAACTTCCCTGTGGCAAGTCCATAGAGCTACATCAATCATTTTCTATGTATGTGTAGGAACAGTAACATGTCTACATAGTTCATAATTCCTTGAATTCCTTGATTGTGACCCTACACCATAATTAGAAGTATTGAGTAGGAATATGTACTCAAGTAAATAATTGCTTGCATGAATAAACGAAGAGCTATGTGGCCTATAAGTATTATAATTGTGTTTCCTACACATACATATTTATTGTAAGAGGACATTCACATTTGTATATGTACTCATGTAAGTAATGAATAGCACTAAAGTGCAAAACCCTGGACACGTTAATGAGCTATACATTGGAACCCCACCTCCTGTCTAGAAGTATAGCTATGGAAAATAGCGAAGAACTTGCCCAGCCACAGAGAAGGCTTGAGAAGCACGCTGTATTACATTAGCCCATATTTCAGGTAGCGCTTAGTACCCCATTAGGCTTTTGAACAACAATCGGTACATACCTCGCATATTATTCATATGCTGTCCCTTTTTGGGTTTTTTATTGGGCGCAATGGCAGAATTCACAAAACAGACACACACACACGCACACACACACACACACACACACACACACACACACACACACACACACACACACACACACACACACACACATGCCAAGCACTGTATTACTTATGTGACTGCTATGTGACCTATGCACCAACATGGTCTCCTACACATACATACGTGGAAATATGATTTATTGTGTGTCATAATAAACTCCTTACATGTCCATGTGTATGTGTGAAACATGTGTGGCAAACATGAGCTAACTAGTAGTGCCCTACTGTCAGATATAAGCACCATATTCTTGTAGCTGGTACAGGCTCATCCCAATAGGACTAGCCTCATGCAGGTACAAGTGCAGACAGGCATATATAAGTCCCATAGGGGCTCATATATGCCTGTCCAAAGGTTGCAACTATTTTTGTGGAAAGGCATAGAGCATAGTGCTCATTTGTGGTTGATAATAAAGCAGTGGGCATGCATGTATGAAGTCATAGGTTACCTAGTAACTTCCATATTGATAATGAAACCTTGCACTAAAATGTTCTGCAATGAGGTGCTGTTATATGTCCTTCCTTTTAGATAAAGCAGTTCTATCAGTCATCTGTGATATTTGGCACTAGTCAAAGAAACCGAGGCTCCAGTGATGCAGCTGAGGCCTGTGCTCAGCCAGGCTGTACTCCCTTCCCTAGATGTTGTACTACTGGGACTAGCTCACACTGGAAAACATTCTATAACGTTGACTGAGAAACAGTTGACAGTTGTCTCTGTGTATATATTAGTAGATCTTCCTTACACTCTGTGCATGAAAGCTCTATATACTAATTCTCTGAAATATGATGCGTGTATAATTGTGAATATGTGTGGCTTCACCCAAAATTGAAGAAACAGCTAGTAATGTGTACGTTATAATAAAAGCACTTAAAAGTGTAGTGGGATAATTAGCTAGCTGTTGGTGGACAAATGGAAGATATTCGCAAATGAAAGTGACGCGCGCCGCTAGTAACGCGGGGGGCGTGGCCCGTCGCGTTATACGTTCCGGCCTTTTCTGTCCGTTTCATGCAGACTCAGCAGAGAGTCTGCAGCTGACATGCTCTTTCTTTCATGTAGACTTGGGCGTATTCCATAGTAAATATATAACATACTGCAAAATACATGGTATTACCAGAGCTCAGGCTTCCGATGCTAAATCTACGACATGATATGGTGTCCTATCACATCTCACTCAAGAACTGAAGCCCTTGGTTCACTAGCTCATTACCAGCGTAGGCTAGTGCTGAATCAGCATGGCTCGTAGGTGGCGAACCTTTGCACTTGCAGCAGTGACTCTCTTCTGTTGCTGGGTATCCAGCTCTGCACAGAGACCCAAGTCAACTTCTGAAAAGCCTAATATCGTTATTTTCTTGGCTGATGATGTAAGCAGTAGCTAATGGCCATTCTTTGATGTCAGCAGTAGCTACTGGCTATTCCTGTATATATCATTATGTGCCATGCATACACCTCATGCAATGTTATTTTAGCTGGGCTATGGAGATCTGTCTTGCTATGGTCATCCTACCTCCTCTACTCCCAACCTAGACCAGCTTGCTAGGGAAGGGATGCTCTTTACACAGTTCTACTCTTCAGCTCCAGTCTGCAGTCCTTCGAGGTCTGCTTTGAGCAGTTTAGCTTGAATATAACATACATCATTTCGACTTCAGCACACCACACCACACTATGTTATTGTGTAGGGCTGCTCTGATGACTGGACGGTACCAGGTGAGGTCTGGAATATATCCAGGTGTTCTCAATGCAGACAGTATTGGAGGTAAACCATATGCAGGGTTTAATCCAGGGGGGCACAGGGGGGTAAATGCCCCCCCAAGGATTTCATTTGCCCCCCCAAGCATATGACACCATCAACAATCCCTCTCCTGCCCTGCCAAATGTGCCCCCCAAGTTTCTACAATTATTAATTTTGCCCCCTCAAGGACTCATGTCTAGATTAAACCCTGATATCTCACCACTTGGTAGTTGAGAGTGTCATGACTTAGGTAGTTGAGAGTATGTGCCTCAATTGAAAGAATAAACTCATGAAGAAATGTTTCTACTCTCCTACATCCTCCATGTTCACACATGCAGGTCTACCTCACAATGAAACTACCATAGCTGAGGTGGTAAAATCAGTTGGCTATAGTACAGCCCATTTAGGCAAGTGGCATCTTGGAGTTGGAGAAAATTACCAATACCTGCCCATCACTCAGGGCTTTGACTACTACTTGGTGAGTCGTGTGTGTGTGTGTGTGTGTGTGTGTGTGTGTGTGTGTGTGTGTGTGTGTGTGTGTGTGTGTGTGTGTGTGTGTGTGTGTGTGTGTGTGTGTGTGTTTGATCCTAATACTAATTTCTACAGGGTGTACCCTATTCCACTGACATGTGTCCCTGCTACACATGCTTCTACCCAGATGTACCTTGTGCCCCACCTGGTTCATTTGAGGAGTGTAACAATAGTGAGTCCTGTCCGATGATTCTTTTGACGCATACTAGACACATACACTGTATAAGCTTTGGTGAACTTATAGCTTGCAGCATTTACGTTAACCTAATAGGCATTTTAGTGCCATATCTACATATGGGCCTATTTCTCATGCTCATATTTGACTCCCTGTATAGAATGGGTGGACTGTCCTGTGTTTGAAAATGATGTGATACTGCAGCAGCCAGCTGACCTGCTCCGACTCACAGAGATGTATGTCAATGCAGCCTCACACTTTATTGAGACCAATGCTAGTAAGTCAATAGTATATGTATTGTTACCTGGGTTGTGTGCATGGGCACGTGGGGTTAAGCAATAATGAGGTCTGTCTGTCTGTTTCTTAGATTTGCATAACTTTGAATTATCCAATCAGATTGCAGAGCACTAGGATCCTTATTTTCCGTAGAGTCATGAACCCAACGAGGACTCTATAGTTGGCCTCTGGCTTACATGAATTACAGAATTCACATGCTTCTTTGTGTGTGACTTACATGTGACTCCAGTCCATTTCCACAATCTACATGGCGACGCGCGTCAGTTTAAATCTCATCGTCCAATGAATTTACAGTGTGCAAATCTAAACAGGTTAGACATGCTGCATAGGGATCTACGTGATTTAAAAGGCCTCAGGCTCTTAGTAGCAGCCGGCCTTTTAAATCATGTAGATCCATATGCTGCACGTCTAACCTATATTTACTAATAAAATAGTCCCTAAATCTTTAATCTGATTTCATGGTGCATGTATAGGTTGAAAAATGTACTTCCTTTTTCACATGTGTCAGTTTCTCATGTGACTCTTTCTCGGCTGTTGATATCTAGTGTACAAATGCTTCAACTAAGGGATGTATACTCTAGTTCTGGCATTCCCAGCGATACTGTCTGTTCCCCCCTCCCCCCCCCCCCCCCCCCCCACACACACACACACACATACCACTCCTCTAGACAAATCCACACCGTTCTTCCTCTACTTTGCATTCCAGCACACCCACGAGCCTCAGTTTGCCTCTGAGCAGTTCACCAACAGCACACTGAGAGGACCTTTTGGAGACTCATTAGCCAACCTTGACTGGGCAGTTGGAGAAGTTATGACTTCTCTAAAAAACAATAGAGTGGACAACAACACATTTGTGTTCTTCACTTCCGATAATGGGTGAGTAAAGTAATGGTTTGAGGACGGTACATGAACTGTGTACTTATACAGTGAGCCTCTCTAATAAACACATCTTGGAAGTGAGTGTGTGGGCCCATCTAATCATACAGCTGGAAACATGTATGTATGTAGTGTTGTCGCCAAATGTACGTTTCTGTATGAATAGGTGGTTTTGTTCCTGTTTGTCCACAAAGCTTCGCATTCATTTAGTATATTTACATGTCATGTAAACCTCCGAGTGGGGAACTTAACCATTTTCTACAATTATAGAAGTTCCACTGTTATTGATTGGCCTTTGTCCTTCACTCCTACCTATCCACAAAGGCTATCAATTACAACAAATAAGAAAAAGAAAGAAGAATATGCTAGAAAGTACCATTGTTCTTCTTTTTCCTGTCCAGCCCAGCTCTTAGTCATGAGCGAAGGGGTGGCAATGCAGGACTATTGAGATGTGGAAAGGGTACTACATGGGAAGGTGGAATGAGGGAACCCACTATTGCATGGTGGCCTGGTAGAATTAAGCCAGGAAAGACAACTGAGGTATGTGAGGCACTATGTGGAGCAAGGGACTATTTCTTGATGCCTGTGTGTTTTGTGATATCTTCCTACCTCCCTCCATTCCTTTAGCTGGCAGCCACCATTGACCTGTTGCCAACAATAGCCAACCTAACAAGAGCTTCAACTCCCAATAATGTCACAATTGATGGAATAGACATGTCTCCCTTCCTGTTTGGAACAGGAAATGTAAACAGATCTATATCCCATTTGTTATCCTTGTACATGATATCTTGTTTCAAACCACAGAGTGATCGTGACTACTATGTCTACTACTCAGTGAGTCCTGACCCACACATAGGGCCAGCTGCTGTGAGGTGGAAACATTACAAGGCACACTTCCACTCTAAAGGGTAAAGTGTCCTTGCCTGAGTAGAGTTTTGTGTATGAATATTTAAATTACTAGTATTGCTAAACTGTTCTCGTGTCTCAAGATAGTGTGTGTGTGTGTGTGTGTGTGTGTGTGTGTGTGTGTGTGTGTGTGTGTGTGTGTGTGTGTGTGTGTGTGTGTGTGTGTGTGTGTGTGTGTGTGTGTGTGTGTGTGTGTGTGTGTGTGTGTGTGTGTGTGTGCATTCTTAAGACAACATGTACATGCTTTGATATTACAAAGTATGCACTCCATGTATGTACTTCATATCCATGTATAGGGGCCTGTGTCCTAACACATTCCCTGATGAGGTGTGTCGTTCTAACTTCTCATTACATATATATGACCCACCACTTTTGTATGACTTGAACTCTGACCCTGGAGAAATCTACAATCTCGACATCAAGGAGTATGCTGAAGTAATGGCAACCATTGAAAAGGTAGGCCAGTTGATGGTTGAATGTGTTGCATTCTTGCGTCTTCTTGTATTTTGAAGGGTGGTAGTCTGTTGAATGGGGATGTATAGGGATAGTGTTAACACAAATGCAGAGGTTGGAAGTGCACAATGTGTATACATGAAGGTATGAGAAGTATGCAATTACTCTACCTTTACCAACAGATACGTAAAGCTTCATTTGAGCATCCTCCAACAAGCTGACACTTTTTTCAGTCTCTGTATCAGTTAAAGCAGTCCCTACCCAATGTGATTGTTGTTATGTAAATGAGCAACTTTCTTGTTCACAAAATCTGAAAGGTGTGCAGATTTGTGCCAGATGTGAATACTTTCTTTTGTTTGCCATCTGCCTCTGTCTCAAGGCTAATTTCCACAGTTTTCAGCTACAGTCTGTCATGTGAATGGGTACCAAGTATAATTTCTGACCACACCCACATTCATGATCACTGATTGCATCGTTTCCAACCTCCGCTGACACTCATGTACGTATTACTGGATTGACAGTCATTAAGGTGACAGCTACCCCAAGCATAGCTGGTGCACACAGTCTAATAGTCAGACATGTGTACGCACATTGTGTTTTTGGTAACTTCCCTGTGGCAAGTCCATAGAGCTACATCAATCATTTTCTATGTATGTGTAGGAACAGTAACATGTCTACATAGTTCATAATTCCTTGAATTCCTTGATTGTGACCCTACACCATAATTAGAAGTATTGAGTAGGAATATGTACTCAGGTAAATAATTGCTTGCATGAATAAACGAAGAGCTATGTGGCCTATAAGTACATATTATAATTGTGTTTCCTACACATACATATTTATTGTAAGAGGACATTCACATTTGTATATGTACTCATGTAAGTAATGAATAGCACTAAAGTGCAAAACCCTGGACACGTTAATAATGAGCTATACATTGGAACCCCACCTCCTGTCTAGAAGTATAGCTATGGAAAATAGCGAAGAACTTGCCCAGCCACAGAGAAGGCTTGAGAAGCACGCTGTATTACATTAGCCCACATTTCAGGTAGCCATTAGGCTTTTGAACAACAATCGGTACATACCTCACATATTATTCATATGGTGTCCCTTTTTGGGGGTTTTATTGGGCGCAATGGCAGAATTCACCAAACAGACACACACACACACACACACACACACACACACACACACACACACACACACACACACACACACACACACACACACACACACACACACACACACACACACACACACACACACACACACTGCACAAACCAAGTACTGTATTACTTATGTGAATACTATGTGACCTATGCACCAACATGGTCTCCTACACATACATATGTAGAAATATGATTTATTGTTTGTCATAACAAAGTCCTTACATGTCCATGTATATGTGTGAAACATGTGTGGCAAACATGAGCTAACTAGTAGTGCCCTACCGTCAGATATAAGCAGGCATCCACCATCATATTCATGTAGCTGGTACAGGCTCATCTCAATAGGACTAGCCTCATGCAGGTACAAGTGCAGACAGGCATGTATAAGTCCCATAGGGGCTTATATATGCCTGTCCAAGTTTGCAACTATTTTTGTGGAAAGGCATAGAGCATAGTGCTCATTTGTGGTTATTAATAAAGCAGTGGGCATGTATGAAGTATATAGTGTAAGTCAGAGGTTACCTAGTAACTTCCATATTGATAATGAAACCTTGCACTAAAATGTTCTGCAATGAGGTGCTGTTATATGTCCTTCCTTTTAGATAAAGCAGTTCTATCAGTCATCTGTGATATTTGGCACTAGTCAAAGAAACCGAGGCTCCAGTGATGCAGCTGAGGCCTGTGCTCAGCCAGGCTGTACTCCCTTCCCTAGATGTTGTACTACTGGGACTAGCTCACACTGGAAAACATTCTATAACATTGACTGAGAAACAGTTGACAGTTGTCTCTGTGTATATATTAGTTACACTCTGTACATGAAAGCTCTATATACTTAATTCTCTGAAATATGATGTGTGTATAATTGTGAATATGTGTGGCTTCACCCAAAATTGAAGAAACAGCTAGTAATGTATACGTTATAATAAAAGCACTTAAAAGTGTAGTGGGATAATTAGCTAGCTGTTATGCGGTAGTCGCAGCTTAGCTAGCTTCTTTTCCGCTAGCGCATGCAACTACCGCATGCGCGTAATTTTGTACGTAGGGTCTGGGTACCAGACTAGCTGTTGGTGGACAAAATGGAAGATATTCGCGAATGAAAGTGACGCGCGCCGTGAGTAGTAACGCGGGGGGCGTGGCCCGTTATGCGTTCCAGCCTTTTTTGTCCGTTTGACTTTCATGCAAACTCAGCAGAGAGTCTGCAGCTGACATGCTCTTTCTTTCATGTAGACTAGGGCGTATTCCATAATCCATAGTAAATATATAACATACTGCAAAATACATGGTATTACCAGAACTCAGGCTTCCGATGCTAAATCTACGACATGATATGGTGTCCTATCATATCTCACTCAAGAAAGCCCTTGGTTCACGAGCTCATTACCAGCGTAGGCTAGTGCTGAATCAGCATGGCTCGGAGGTGGCGAACCTTTGCACTTGCAGCAGTGACTCTCTTCTGCTGCTGGGTATCCAGCTCTTCACAGAGACCCAAGTCAACTTCTGAAAAGCCTAACATCGTTATTTTCTTGGCTGATGATGTAAGCAGCCAGGTAGCTAATGGCTGTCAGCAGTAGCTAATGGCTATTCCTGTATATATCATTATGTGCCATGCATACACCTCATGCAATGTTATTTTAGCTGGGCTATGGAGATCTGTCCTGCTATGGTCATCCTACCTCCTCTACTCCCAACCTAGACCAGCTTGCTAGGGAAGGGATGCTCTTTACACAGTTCTACTCTTCAGCTCCAGTCTGCAGTCCTTCAAGGTCTGCTTTGAGCAGTTTAGCTTGAATATAACAGTGCTATCATTAGTAATAGGTCTAGTTTAGCAAACAACACTAACTATGTTATTGTGTAGGGCTGCTCTGATGACTGGACGGTACCAGGTGAGGTCTGGAATATATCCAGATGTCCTCAATGCTGACAGTATTGGAGGTAAACCATATCTCACCACTTGGTAGTTGAGAGTGTCATGACTTAGGTAGTTGAGAGTATGTGCCTCAATTGAAGGAATAAACTCGTGAAGAAATGTTTCTACTCTCCGTGTTCACACATGCAGGTCTGCCTCACAATGAAACTACCATAGCTGAAGTGGTAAAATCAGTTGGCTATAGTACAGCCCATTTAGGCAAGTGGCATCTTGGAGTTGGAGAAAATTACCAATACCTGCCCATCACTCAGGGCTTTGACTACTACTTGGTGAGTCGTGTGTGTGTGTGTGTGTGTGTGTGTGTGTGTGTGTGTGTGTGTGTGTGTGTGTGTGTGTGTGTGTGTGTGTGTTTGATAGTAATACTAATTTCTACAGGGTGTACCCTATTCCACTAACATGTGTCCCTGCTACACATGCTTTTACCCAGATGTACCCTGTGCTCCACCTGGTTCATTTGAGGAGTGTAGGAATGGCGAGTCTTGTATTTTAACACATAATTATAACTGCATATACTGTATGAACTTGTAGCAGCATGCTATACACATAGACAACTGAGCTATGTGGATCATGATGACATGTAATAATCGAAGAGTGCAGCTCTTGGGAGATGATATATATACTGGTGAAAATGCAGCATTTAACGGTTAGGAGATTTTTCACCTTATCCTAATAGGCATGTTGGTGCTATCGCAACACAGGTAGCCTACTGACACTTGCACCTGTTTGTCATACTTTACTACTTATTGTTGGATGACTCCCTTTATAGAATGGGTGGACTGTCCTGTGTTTGAGAATGACGTGATACTGCAGCAGCCAGCTGACCTGCTCCGACTCACGGAGATGTATGTCAATGCAGCCTCACACTTTATTGAGACCAATGCTAGTAAGTCAATATCATCTCAGATGTCATAGTTGTTGTAGTATTTATTGCTACCCAGGTAGTGTGCATGCACACAATGGGTTAAGTAATAGGGACTATCCATCTGTCTGTTTGATTGCTCTATTTGTTAATAATTGCTTCCTAAATGTTCATTCATAGAGCATGTGTCAGTTTCATCATCTCAGTGTTCTTTGCTCTGCACTTACCATAATTCAAAGTTGGATACATAATTATACAGATTGTACATTGCATAGGCTATAGTATACTAATCCTTCAACTAGGGGATGTATATATTCTTCAAATACTCTAGTTGTGGCATCCAAAGCTGTCTAAATCATCCCCCCCCCCCCCCCCCCCCCCCCCCCACACACACACACACACACACACACAAATTCTTCTAGACAAATCCACACCATTCTTCCTCTACTTTGCATTCCAGCACACCCACAATCCTCAGTTTGCCTCTGAGCAGTTCACCAACAGCACACTGAGAGGACCTTTTGGAGACTCATTAGCCAACCTTGACTGGGCAGTTGGAGAAGTTATGACTGCTCTAAAAAACAATAGAGTGGACAACAACACATTTGTGTTCTTCACTTCTGATAATGGGTGAGTAAATTAATGGTATCTTTCCACCTACGTACCTGTACTTATCTAATCAGACTATCATACCTAATATTATTCCTACCATCCTAGAGAACCTTTCTCCATTTCTGTACAGCCCAGCTCTGATTCGTGAGCGAAGGGGTGGCAATGCAGGACTATTGAGATGTGGAAAGGGTACTACATGGGAAGGTGGAATGAGGGAACCCACTATTGCATGGTGGCCTGGTAGAATTAAGCCAGGAAAGACAACTGAGGTATGGGAGGCAGTATGTGGAGTAAGGGAGTATTTCTTGGTGCCTCAGCTGCTAGTGTGCATTTGTAATATCTCTCTCTATCTCTCTCTCTCCTTACCTCCCTCCATTCCTTTAGCTAGCAGCCACCATTGACCTGTTGCCAACAATAGCTAACCTAACAAGAGCTCCAATCCCCAATAATGTCACAATTGATGGAATAGACATGTCTCCCTTCCTGTTTGGAACAGGAAATGTAAACAGATATATATCCCATTTGTTATCCCTGTACATGATATCTTGTTTCAAACCACAGAGTGATCGTGACTACTATGTCTACTACTCAGTGAATCCTGACCCACACATAGGGCCAGCTGCTGTGAGGTGGAAACATTACAAGGCACACTTCCACTCTAAAGGGTAAAGTGGCCTTGCCTGAGTAGAATTTTGTGTATGAATATTTGGTAGAACATGTTACTAGCTCTGTATTGCATATTGCTGAACTGTTGTTTAGTATTCTCATGCAGGGTTAGACAACATGTAAGCCACATGTATGAAGTTAGATCTTTGTATATTACAAAGGATATTTAGTATGCACTCCATGTATGTACTTCATATCCATGTATAGGGGCCTGTGTCCTAACACATTCCCTGATGAGGTGTGTCGTTCTAACTTCCCATTACATATATATGACCCACCACTTTTGTATGACTTGAATTCTGACCCTGGAGAAATCTACAATCTCGATGTCAAGGAGTATGCTGAAGTAATGGCAACCATTGAAAAGGTAGATCGTTGCATTCTTGCATCTTCTTGAGTGGGGACACAAATGCAGAGGTTGGAAGTGCATAATTGTCTACAAGAAGGTATGACAATTACTGTACCCCTACCCCTACCGACAGATAAAGCCTCATTTTAGCATCCTCCAACAAGCTGACAGGTTTTTTTTCAGTCTCTGTATCAGTAACACTGTCAAAGCAGTCCCTATCTAAGGATTACAACTTTTTTGTTCACACAAAATCTGTAAGATGACCAGATTGGTGCCAGATGTGAATACTTCGTTTCATGATCACTAATTACGTACATCATTTCCAACCTTTTCTGACATACATGGAGTTACTACTGGATTGATGGTCACAGAATAATGGTTTCCCCAAACATACATGTAGATAGTGCACAAAATAATATTGACAGTGTAATAATCAGACATATGTAAGCCCATGGAGCTATATATAATACATGACTCATTTTCCAGGAAACGTAACATGTATGTGTAGGCCTGTCATAGTTCATAATTCCTTGATCATGACCTCTACACCAACATTGTCATAATTAGAAATAGGATAGGAATATTTACTCAGGTGAATAATTACATGAATAAACAAAGAACTATGTGACCTATAATTGTGTTTCCTACACATATGTAGATTTATTGTCTATCATAACCTTGGCAATACGTATGTGTGAAACATGCGTGGCAAACATGAGCTAACTCTCCATTACTAGTAGTGTCTTATAATTACTGTCACAGATATAAGCAAATATCCACCATCACATTCCTGTAGCTTTCTTGTAGTATGTGCATACGAAGTGAGTGGGTCATATATACATACAGATTGCACAACTAGGTTGGCTTACTTTGCTTCTCCAACTATTTGTAGGAGGACATTTCACATTTCGATATGTACTTGATTACTTAGGTGAATAAACAAAGAACCTGTGACCTATGCACCAAGATTGTTTCCTACACTTACATAGAAACATGATATATTGTCTGTCATGACAAATGGCTTACAAGTCCATTAATTGGTAGACATACATCTGTGTGAACATGTGTGGCAGACATGAGCTGACTAGTTTGTAGTGTTCTCTGATGTAAGCATGCATCAATGTAGCTTGCTTAGACTCAGACTCATCTCAATATCACTAGGTATATTCATTCATGGTAGATGTAGCTAATGGAGTGCCTCATGCAGAATATATGTGTACTCATGCACTAAAAGTACATCGGATGAATGCAACCGGAGAATAAATCTTTACACTAAAGTGTTCTGAGTTGATATAAGTGTGAGGTGCTGTTATATATCATTCCTTTAGATAAAGCAGTTCTATCAGTCATCTGTGATATTTGGCACTAGTCAAAGAAACCGAGGCTCCAGTGATGCAGCTGAGGCCTGTGCTCAGCCAGGCTGTACTCCCTTCCCTAGATGTTGTACTACTGGGACTAGCTCACACTGGAAAACATTCTATAACGTTGACTGAGAAACAGTAATATGTGTGCATGAAAAGTCCTACTAAAGTGTGATGTATATAATATGTGTCTATAATTATTATTAGTGTGAATCTGCATGGGATCAAGCCTGGCCACATACTGTATATTAAATAGTTATGGAGATGTACACAATGAGCTTTAGGAGAGCAATTTATCTCTTTATACACATATCTCCCACCAAAAGATTGCATGCATAAGTCCTTATGTAGCTAGCCCATAAATAGTCCATATATAGAATGTCTATGAGGACATGCATTTGCTGGTCACTGTAGTCGACCTCAGTCCCCATTCAGAGGAGGGGGGTTGGCTACAGTTGAGGGGCAAACAAATGATCCAGTGATGCAGCAGAGGTATCTACTCAGCCAGGCTGTACTCCCTTCCCTAGATGTTGTACTACTGGGACTGGAAAACATTACAAACTTTGGTACCTCAGGTTGCAGGGGAACTATGGTAAGTATATATTAGTCTCTGTGTGAATATGTGTGGCTCTGCCCATCATAGTGGGTGCATTGTCAATGATAGTATTGCTATATATAGCAGTTTCTTGCTTATTAATTTTGTGGTACATAATTATTTAGTGTATAGTTGGCACCTATAGCTGTTTAGTTAGTTATGTAAGTTTAAATTAATAATTATATGTTATATTAAATTATATAATTATAATAAAGTCCAATCTAAAAGTAATATGAAATGAAATATACATGAATATGCTATATTGTGTACACAATTTCCTCTTTCTCTATATACATTAATTTCAACAAGTATGTCCCTGAGTGGCATTAGCATCCAGGTAAGTATTGACTATGTGGACTTTGAGACAAAATGAGGCCATCAGACTAGGGGCACACTCGCCATTCTCCTCTGCAACACCTCCAAATATGACATTCATCCAATCGCATGCAGTTTCCTGTACCTTTTCCCCAACAGTCACTATTTGCTTGAGTATTGTGAGGTGATCGCTGCTTAATTCTGTGGAATCTGGCTGCTCCTCAGCTCTCTTGGCTCTCTTAGCTGCTTCTACTACACGGCACACTGACCCTGCCAGCCTGTATAATGTTTCTTCACTGTCATAAATCTCTAGGACCTGGCTAGAGATATTCACACCACTCTGCAGGTATAGAGATGGAAATTGTTAAAAAAATATGAGATTGGTTCCCTCTCTGGAATGAAGTTAGGGAGGCAAAGATCGGTATGGTTCTATAACAAATTCCATGTATCTACATATTAATTGCATGAGACTCACAATGCTTCTTATGTAGGCATCTGAAGATGATACTTGTCCAAAAGTAGAAGTCAGAAGAGGTGCTAGGAAAACAATTGCAAAGGAAATGCAGTAGAGCGACATCATGTTAAAGATCCTGTGGCAGGCGACCGATGTTTGTAAACTTTGTTAAGAACAGCAAACTGAGGAAGTTGCAGGAGTACTTAAAGACTAACTGATGATGGTCCTTTTATACTAGGTCCATGGGCATTTACTTCATTTCTTTGGAACCTCTCGAATTTTCCCCAGCTGTCTGGAGTAGATATTGCATAAAGTTAGAGTCATGTATATAACCAGCAGGAAAGTGTGAATCATGACTTAATCACTTATTGTAACCAACACTGGTACTGCTATATCAAGGGAAATGCACATTGCAAATGGGAATAGCTGTACATATGTGAAATTCTTCCCCCACCTAGTAATGTGTAACACTACACCATATCTAAGGCCTAAGTCACATATATGCAGTAATAGAGAATATTAGCAATATTAGGTTCACTTTGGTTTCAATATATACATTGCATTGCCCTCTACTCTCCATGAGGCAATCTCTGGAGACAGAGTTTATAATAGCTGTAGTCTCATGGGAGCTCTTCGGTGAAAACAAAATATTGTTGTTTTTGAGCTATGTGATGCATAACTAATTGTAGGACGGCAGACACAAAGGCGGTGGAACCAATGCGCATGTACGTAAAAAAGCAATTGCTCATGCGCTTAAAGCGGCTCCAACACCCTTGCTTATTTCTCTATCAAGACTTTCTGATACGATTGCACGCGAGCACGAGTCATAAGTATACATGGGCATGTTGCTGTATAAAGATGTTACTTTGTCCTATGCTTCACTACGTTCCTCCGCCTATGAGTATACACCACAGCACTTGCTACTTGGTTTCCATCCAGAATCATGAGGATAGCTTGCACAAGACTCTATCAATGAAACTGCAGCCTAGTCTGGTGAAAGCATTTTGGGTCATACCACTTACGTACGTAGGTAGCCATCCGCGCATCACGTGGAGCACATTTGGGCAGAGTACAAGACTACCAGAGCGCTATTATGGTACATAATTGCGCTCGCAGAGTCATGTTTCTCTGTAAAGTACAACGTTAACAGGAATGGGAAAATGTTGTGTGACAACTGCAGAAAGGGGGTGGGGCTCGTGCGCACTTGCGCGTGCAGTTTTGAACTCCGCACAAGGAAACAGCTAGCGCGGAGTTTGAGGCAGCAATATAGGACTCTGTGTCTGGGAATGATATCACCAATACAGCTAGGATAATTTTTACACAGGGAATGGACCAGTCAAAAGACGTTAATATTGCGTATGTTAATGCCATTTCTTACTGAATGTTAACAAATTAAAAGGGAAAGTGACATCAGTGAGTATCAACTTACTTACAGTTTAAACTCAAGGAAATATAGCAATGGTAAACAATACTACCACCAGCACAATGCTCAAATCTAATCAATTTCGGGGAGTGAAGTAACACAAAATGGCATTCATGAAGGTTTGGGGATAAATTATGATAAGGATATTAAACATGGTTCTAATTATAAAACTAAACACTGAGAAGGAAAATGGAACCACCAACATCAACTGAATTCTTGAGATCTATATAAGACAAAATTGAATGATCATTCCCGAAATGACGTATATATTATTGCATCTGAAAAACAAGAGATGTACTGCATAAATACGTATTAGGGTCTATCCATCAATGCATTTTCCTTGGTATATAACTCGTCCTTCATGTGTAAGTTAATTAAACATATAAATTACACACAGGCTACTGAGAAGGAAATGGAACTATCCCCAAATACTGGATTCTTGAGCTCCAAAACTGAATGATCATTCCCAAAACAAATGACATATATTGCATCTAAAATTAGTAGACATGTATATTAAAGTAGTAGACATGTATATACTGCAAAAGTGTTTACTCAATATTTGCATGTATATATAAAGCACAGAGATTTCTTTAAAAATCACAGATAGAAACTACTGATAGTCATATTTATCAACAAAAACTGCACATACTGAGAATGATGAATGCCTGCAGACTAGCAGCAACTAATCACTTCCTTGTGGTGATGGTAGCAGTGGTGATGTCACTGACAGTGGCAATACCACTTCAAGGAACAAGTGATGCTGGGATAGCAGCTAACATCAACCAAGTTCAGAAGAAGCTGAAATTCTCCATCAATGCATATTCCCTGATAACTCGTCCTTCATGTGTAAGTACACACAATATTCACCTCATGTACATGTGTTCACCTCCTATGAACCATGCCTTGTATACATCCAGGATGTTGTTCTCCAGCTAGTCAGACTATGTAGGTTGTGGGATGATGTGACTACTGTTTTGCAGCTCAGTGGAGAAAATAGCACCAATGTCACTGCCATTCACATCAGAAATTCCATATGTGAACAGGTTTAAAGATGCCATTTTAATGTTGAGATACACATCAGTTTTTTAAACCATGTATTCATTACTTATCCCATATTCTCATTGAAAAAGCTGTTTTCTTGCATTGTACAGATAAGCCAGACAACTGAATTTGTTCAAGGGAACAGGAACTGCACTGAGAGTGTTGTGGAGTATCTGTGTAGTCGTCATAAATCCCAACATGAATCTCACTTCCTCTATGGCAATATAAACATTACTATTTCCCAAGAGGAATATGTGGAGTGGGCCAGGCAAACCTTCGCTGCACCTATAGCAGATATCATTATCTCCTATTGATGAACTTTGCCATCTTAATTACTATTTGAGTCACACGTAGCTATATGATATTATTAAATCTTATTATAATTATTTAGGATTAGACATGTATTATAAATACCACATAATTGTCAACACACACTAATAATTGGGCAGGTGACTCCAGTAGTTGTAAATGGCGTGGGTGGAATATGCATGTTATATTGACTATTCTTTAAAAGCTTTCCTCAAAATGAGGCTATGACTCTCTGTGCATTTTTATGCCAATGGTATTTCCCTGCAGCAGTAGAAGACCAATGACATCAGAAAGTATCAGTTTATTTACAGAAATACTTTCTTTATGAGAGTGTATGTAACAAGGATATTCATGAATGTTTTGGAGGTGATTGTATGAACAAAATATTCAATATGGATCTATTTTACAACACGTCACTAATGATGAAAGGAGGAAATGAACTATATATCAGCTGATAGCTCCCAAAGGAGTCTTACTCAACAGTACTCAATGTTTGGCTGCCTATATAAAGCACTGATGGAATAGAAGAAACTAGCAAACTACTGAAAGGGACCTCTTTGAACACATCGAAGCTTACTGGATTTAAAAAATGACTGCCTGCAGACTAGCAGCACCTAATCACCTCGTTGTGGTGATGGCTGTGTTGGCCATGGTGATGTCACTGACAGTGGCAAGACCATGTCCAGGAACAAGTGACGCTGAGATAGCAGCTAAAATCAACCAAGTGCAGAGGAACCTGAAATTCTCCGTCAATGCACTTTCCAAGATAACTCGTCCTTCATGTGTAAGTCTATGCTATAATCACACTTACATGTGTCCACTTTCTGAACTATTTGTTACAGGGAGTTGTTCTCCAGCTAGAGAAGCCATGTAGGTTGTGGGACAATGTGACTAACATTTTGCAGCATGCTGGAAAAAATCGCACCAATGCTGCTGCCATTCACATCAGAAACTCCATATGCGAACAGGTTCCATTTCAATACAATAATACCTAACTTGTTCTTTGAAATATTGAAGATTCCAGTAGCTATTTAGGATACCTCACCATAGCAATGTCTGTTTCATTAACACATCTCATCTTTTTTTGTACAGATAAGCCAGGCATCTGAATTCAATTTTATTCAAGGGAACAGGAACTGCTCTGAGAGTGCTGTGGAGTATCTATGCAGTCGCCATAGATCGCAACGTGAATCTCACTACCTCTTTAGCAAAATAGATGTCGACATACCTGGATATCCAGAGTGGGCCATGCAAACTTTCAATACATCTATAGCAGATATTATTATGTAGATATATATAACATCCCAGCCAGTTATACAAATATATTAATGCTCTAATTATGCAATCTAGTATCTATATATTAATAATCAAAATATTTTTGATATAAATAGACTGATGCTTACAATGAATAACGTAATAGAAATGGAGTAGAGAAGCACACTTGGTACAAGGAATAGGTAAAACTTATCTTGGATTACATTTTAACACTTGAGAAGGGACATGGGGTGCTAATTAATAAATACGTAACACTGAAACTACAGAATAGTAATCAGAAATTGAAACACCTTCAGATATATGAGAAGGTATATATAGTAGTAACATATTTTCATTTTCATGATTATGTAGTGCTGTTTGAATCATTATGTGACTTGGAGTGATCTTGGAATATGTTCTTCAGTGAGCCATATGTTATGTATGAAGCTGCTTCATTGTCAGCGCTGTTTGCACTGTGATTGGAGCATGTACTACTACTATTGTTATCATTGCAAGTAATGCCACTGTCACATATTACATTGGTGTCATATTTGCCTTTACCAAATGATTCTTCTTTCATGTCATTTAACTGATCAACGTGAGGAATTTTTGTAGGTGTACTGTCCATCTCCTCGTACAGTGTATGTACAGAATGTAAGGAAATTGTGTGTAGACTTTCGAAGGTGAAGAGTGAACTATCCTTGTTGAGAGCAGACTGTAGGTGTGTGTGCATGTGTGTGCGTGTGTGTGTGTGTGTGTGTGTGTGTGTGTGTGTGTGTGTGTGTGTGTGTGTGTGTGTGTGTGTGGAATGTTACGTGTGTGTGGGAAGGGGAAAGGGAATTACAGTGATAATACATGCCATTCTCCACAGCAACTCCCTGGAGTAATGCACCCCTCTCTGTACTCTCTGTACAACTGATACAAGAATGCACCTACAAAGGGCAATTGCTACTTCGTTACTATGAGCTTTGCAATGACAAAAGTCTACCTGAACATTAGATTCTTAAATAGTACAGATTGTTCTATGTATGGGGTCATGTTCTGTCCTTATATCCAACTCACATGGCTGATCTTAGTGCTAATGTTCATCATAATCCTTTGAGTGTTCCTGTAGAATATACATGTACATCAATATACACAATAAAGCTCATGATTTCCAACAATGGGTCAAACCTAGTAATAGTCAGAAGCAGTAAATGGCATGCTTTTGAATTGGGTATAATATGCTAAACATGCAGGATTAGAGTCCAAAGATATTTGTAGCTGTAACTCAACAGCAAGAAGGTCCTCTTCAGAAAATTCTGCATGCACTGCCTCTTACCTTGATCTGCTGCAATGCCTAGCTATCAGCCACACACCAACAACTGCAACAGTGAAGAGCGTAACACTAGTGATCAGCAGTGGCAGCAAGATGCCAATTGGTAAACCTGTATAAGAGAACAACCAACATGTATCAGGCGGAAAGGTGGTGTTTGCATGCAAACAGCAATATGAAGGGGAACAAAGATCAAACAACAGCTAATGATTCAAATTACAGTATATCCTTCCACTGGTTGTCTACATGTAGCAGTATCATGTAGTGTGGGGTAGTACATGTAAGTCTATACCCGACTTGTGAGATGGGTTGGCATCAGGTGTCCGTATAGTATTGAACTGCTGCACACTAGATTGCCATATGGATGAGGATGACACTGCCACTGTTGACTCTGTTGGAAACACTATGTCGTTGAATTGAGTCTGAAGTGTGGATGTACTTGAAGGTACCACTGTTAACTGTGTTCTGTGCACACCAATGCTTGAGAGCATACCTGCATGTATTCATAGTACATATGGTATGACACAGATATCAACACTGATACTTTAAAACTGCTTTTCTATAAGCATTAAGTAATGATTATTACATCAAATCAACTAGACTCTTAAGGTGATAAGTGGAACTGTAAAATTAGTCTTGTAATTCTAAAAATCACATCTAAACATCAAACTATAATTATGGAAAATGGAATTTACTCTTGTTCTATGAAATGAGAGGAGAAATGGGAAGTCAAGGTATAGAGAATGTGGAGGATAGGACAGTATGATAATTCTATTAGTGCATATACATTCACTAACAACTCACTGCTTTGAGAAGTACATGAAACCTCCGAGAAAGTGTAGTATTGGAATCCTAGACAACCATAACACCCAAAATAGCTGCAAACTGAGCTCCCTGGCTGTGTGGTTGTAGTGGAGGATGTTAGGTGGGTCCTATCAGAACTGTACAGCAGTGTATTCATAGGAGCATCCTACATATAAATAGTATACCTCTGCTCTACCTACATTTACAACTTTGGTCTAACTAGATGAACACAAAGCATTGTGGGCGAGTGGGAGGACCCACCTAGTCATACTGCAGGAAATAAACATTGTGTGCATGTACATGACGCAATATCGGTCTGTATGCATTAGAGCCATAAATATATTTTCCGGCTGTAAAACTAGGTGGGCTTGTTCCTAATTGCATAATCGGGTCCATAAACTGGGGGAGTTTGGGAGAACCACCCGCAGTGGGAGAGGATCTGGCTGTCTCGTTTGCACATAGCATCAGTATAGGAATAAACATTGTGTGTATGTAAATGACGCAATATCAGAACCGTATGCAAGAAATATCTCTGGTATTTGGCATAAAAAAACACTAGAGCCATAAATATGCATTTTCCGGCTGTAAAACTAGGTGGGCTTGTTCCTAACGGTGTAATCAGGTCAATATAGACTGGGGGAGTTTGGGAGGTTCGGATGAACCACCAGTACCTGGAGTAGGATGGGGTCTGGCTGTCGCGTTTGTGCACAGCATATTTGCACATGTTTTGCTGTAATTAGCGAGTGAAGCAAGCCCACCTAGTCGTAGAGCTGCATGGCACGGGATTTCCATATATATGTATGTATGTATGTATGTATCCGATGATGCATTTTGGACCTGTGGCTGACCGCGTGCTACTCGCACACGTAACTGGCCTTGCCTCTTCCGCTCACTATCAATGCATAGCATTCAACTAGTATATAGCCACAGTATATACATGTAGTGCAAATTGCTGTAAGTGTATGTACATTTGCTAGGTAATGGATGCAGAAGTGACACAGTTGTGTTCTGCATTTTAGGATGCTAAGGGGCTGTTCTGTTTTGTGCATTCTCTGATCAGAAATAAGCAATGTCAATTTACGTCACTGATATTGCACCATAATATATGCACATCTGCCGATATATGACATATATGAAGCAACATCATACCGCCAGTGATGTATTGGTTGGGTTGATGCAGTGAGAGAATAGAAATATCCGATCAAGACTGGCAGGACAACTATCTTCAGTCAATGTCGGATGGTCCCAAACCAGACTGACACTGTTGACACCAAGCACAGATGAAGAGTTATAATTTAGATCACACTCTGCCACAGACAGGGTATCTTCTGCTCCTGGTAATCCGCCTACATACATATATGCAGATACAGCACATCACACAATCAGTATAATTTTTTCACTTTACGAGGCCTCTTATATACTGAGCAGCGATTATTCATTTCGCTGCACACCATTAGGTAGTGGTAATACGCACCAATGCCACCGAGTCCACCCGTACAGCAGACAGTTAAGTTCCATGGCCTCCTACTACACGCCTCTGTCATCATCGATGCTGCAGCAGACGCCATTATCTTAGTCGATGTAGTATAAATGATGTACCAAACCCACAAACTCCTGAGCCATGCGTTCATCATCTTTGCGTATAGCGTGTACATATGCCGCTGACTCTTACTGTCTAAGAATATTCATCGCTCATTCTACAGTAATTATCATTTAATGAATAGATATACTCGGAAATGCACATGAGGCGACAGCAGGGAGACACACCAATAAGGTCTAATTGCAAGGAATGGACAGTATATCGTATGTGACCCTGTAGCTCTGCTCTCACGGGTATTGGATTTACCTATACTGTGTGATATGCCTAAGGACACCTGCAGCCACACCCACGTGCTGCAAAGGTTCAAAGGTTCAAAGGTTCAATGCAGTGGGTGTATATGGTATAGATTGCCTGTAGCTAAATGTATTGCGAATGATTTTTTAATCATGAAAGTGGACGATTATATCACACCACACCCCTTTCAGTCCAACAGTTTTCTCATATATCGAGTCTGGACATTGCCCCACTCCAGCTCAAATAGAGAACAAGGCAACATCTATAGCAGCAAGGCCGTAGACAACTTCATTTGTTTGCGGGTGCTTAGAAAACACTTTGCAAGTGTACGCAAGTGTGCTGTGGCTTTCACTCCAGGCAACACCCACTGATGCTTATGGTATGTATTGTAACTAGCTTAGCTCTGAAACATTTGGGGGTGCTATAGCACCCCCAAGCACCCACTTGTCTACGGCCTTGAGCAGCACTCCATTTTCACAGGCCATCCACTGCAACAACAGTTTCAAGTTCCACATCACTAGTGCTACGTACATCCATTGGTAACAGTGGAAGTGTTATATAGGTCTGTCCACGGTAGTGATGCAGTCATTGCAAGACTAGGAGCAAATAGGAGCAGTTACCAAAGAAGCTGCTCACTGGCAGCATCATGTCATCACACTTGCAAAAATTTGCTGCTCTGCCTAGTCCCAATGACCTGGTGTTCTAAGGGATACCTATCACACAGTACAGTAGTACTGTGTATATAGGGATTGCTGTGGTCTATCCCCATTGAAAACCATATATAAGGTTTTTCATCACTTTCACTTTCGGTTTGCTACCTACTGGACTTCTGTTAACATGAATGTGTAACTATACCCAGAAACTAACTGTGATTTATAATTTGATTAATGATAAAGGGGTTAAATTAGCAAAAGTATATTTTGTAAATTCTCCATCTTCCGCTTCTTCTTCTTCCACTTTAACAGGCGTAACTCACTAACGGTAACACATCTAAACATGAAACTTGGTACAGTGATGTAGTTCCACTGTGGGTAGTGTATCGTCATGTTAAAAATTTTGTAAACTTCTTGTAAAATAAACATAAACAAAGTATAGGTAAAATCTCTGTAAACAATGTAAATCTTGTAATACAACAACAAATAGCCTCAGGCAAGCGCATTACTGTATCTCACTAGCAAAAGCTCCAGTAAATGTGGAAATTGGTGTGATAGTAAAGTTTAATACCCCAAAGATCAACACTGTGATAAAATCTCTGTAAACCATGTAAATCTTGTAAAAAAATAGCCTCAGGCAAGTATTACCGTATCTTACTAACAGAAGCTGTAATAAATATGGAAATTAGTGTGATGGTAAAGTGTAATACACCAATGATGAATGTTGTGATACGATCTTTGTAAACAATGTAAGTCTTGTAATACAACAACAAATAGCCTCAGGCAAGCATTACTGTATATATTTCACTAACAAAAGCTCCAGTAAATGTGGAAATTGGTATGATGGTAAAGCTTAATACCCCAAAGACCAACGTGATAAAATCTCTGACAATGTAAATCTTGTAATATAACAACAAAATAGCCTCAGGTAATAGTTAGCTATATCTCGCTAACAAAAGTAGCACAAAATGTGGAAATGGTGTGGTGTTAAAGCTTAATATCCCAATAATTAATCAATCTGTATCAATAAAATCAGACTAAGAGCCAATGCTCTTAAATGAGTGGTACTCATAACAATTAATGGAAAGGGTTAACTGCATGTTATTAAAAAGATTGTTACCCTCAATACATGACTGCAGTGAAAGTGGTATATAGACAATGGTGACATGACTTGTCATGAAACTTGTATCAAGTCAACTCTGTTATTAGTTTTGATGCTGTTGTTGGAGCTCTTGTATGATGTTGTGAGCTCGCCTCTTCAGCCTGGGCCCTCCAGCTGGCAACACTTGTCTCTATAATGCACATACACACAGTTCTTAACCCATGCACTCACAAGTCTTATACAAGATTTTGGGGATTACACAAAAGCTCAAGGCCAACATCCCCTGAGGCATGCATTCTGCAGTTTTCATAGAAAAGCCTCAGGTGAATATATAGAATTCAGACTTGTGTAGGCAGCTATATGTGCATGTACAACAAAATGTTGTGTTACCATATTCAATGTCCACCACTCTAGCGAGGCCCTCGAGATCTTCTTTGTTTTGTGCTGCCCATACTGTCAGAAAATACACCTTCTTACTGGCCATCTGGAGCGACTTGTATTCCTTCTTAAAACCTAGGAAAATCACAGAGAAAAATAGTGAAGAAAGTTTCTAGACTTTGGATGTGCACAAAAAGAATTAGGGGCGTGGCCTATGTTGCTATTCCAATCAGTGCATATAAAATATTTTAACATGTGCAGAGGGATTAACTGTGACATCATACTAGTTGAATGCTACGCACTAATAGCGAACAGAAGAGGCAAGGCCGGATATGTTTGCATGTAGCGTGCAGGCAGCCCCGGGGGCCAAAATGCATTGTTGGATACATCAATATATACATATAGAAAGCCTGTGCCAGTTATACAACTAGGTGGGCTCACTCTGCTCACTAATAATATACTTGGGAGAAGCTGTGCTGCTTGGGGGAGGGGGGGAGGGGGGGGGGGGCAGTAGATGAAACCTTGCATGGTTACCCAAGACAAAATACCCACCTTTCTGTGAGTGCAGCTGAGCCATGGCAGTGGTGAGCATATGGTGGAGGTCTGACAGAGCATGTGCAGCCCTGCAGCATGGTGGGGATGGTGGCAAACTGCACAAAATATGGCTGACATCTCTGATGATGGAGAAGACCATCTCAGAATTGCTGGCCAAGTGGCGAGTCTAAGACACACAAAGACATAGTGTTAAACGTAATGTATTGTTATCTATGTAAATAGTTCAGAGACAACAAAACAAAACACAAGGCGCAACAGGGGATGGAGGATACTGCACAGAGGGGAAGGAGGATACTGTACCTGTTGAACTGTGGTGACTGCATGAGTGAGGGCCTCTCCAGCCATAGAGTAGGAGGCATTTTCTGCTAGGCAGCTGGATATGTCTAGCACAGTCTGCAACAGAGAAGTAAAAGTAGCAGGTGTGTGGAGTTGTGACAGTGACAGTGCTATATAGTGTGTGTACTGTGCATCATCACCTGGGTGGCATCCAGGGCAAGGTCGCGGTGGTCTCCATTGTAGAATCTCACAGTGTAGGCATAGGCATACAGTACATTGAGAATGTTGTAGCGAATCATGGGAGACACCTTGCCTCCCTGTGAAGAACATTGCACAGTAGAGTATGCATAAACACATTCATGGTATATACAATGGAGCGTCTAATCTAAAATGCTTGGATCAAACCCTGTTGTGTACATGTTTGCATAGTGTTTCCATCATTAAATGTGAAGCATCCTGATGAACGAGGGATTAAAAATGTGATTTGGGATTACAAGAGTGTCCTGTTTATTGAAGTGTCCTCATTTAGGATGTCCCAACCCTATGTACTGTGAGCTACTTGACAAACTTTAACCTTCACTAGAGTGTGTACAGGAGGGAGATCAGGCAGTAGGTTGGGAGTGGGACTAGTCCCCGCTGCCTCGTCTATAACAACCACTGGGTTCTCTAACTGCACAAAGAGAGACCAAATGTAAGTGCAGTGGAACCAAACACAATTGGGACAGAAGCATCCAGATTTGTGCGAGGTATTCAGATTTCAGGGGTAAATATTATCGGTGTGCTCAATTAAGGGTGTCCCTTGTCATTTGTCACTGAATGGTTATCTGGACATCCTCCTCACCTGCCACCATGGTGTGTACACTGGGAGGAGACTACTGAGGTGACCAGTGGACACTGCCTTCTGGAACTGCTCCTGCTCTGACTTGGTCAATCGCTGCCACACAACATCAGTGTCCTCAGCATCTGTACATAGGCCACATACATGTATATCTGCCACATAATGTTGATTGGCGAGTGGAGCAAGCCCACCTAGTCATACAGCTGGTGCGGGATTTCTATACATATATGTATCTGACAATGCATTTTGGCCCTGGGGCTGCCCGTACGCTACGTGCAAACGTAACCAGCCTTACCTCTTCCACTCGCCATCAATGCGTAGCATTCAACTAGTACATTTATATGAGAACCTCAGTCAACACTGGAGTACTTGCATACACAGATGACTGGGTGCTGCCATACTACCCTACCTAAATCCAGCCCAGCTAGTCTCTCCTCCAGGCTGCCACCACAGTCCTCCTCACCTAGCTCCTGCCCTTCAATACCTTCTTTCTCGAGTCTTCTCAGTATCTCCATCATCTTACTTCTCTCTGCAGAGCTGCACAACCCTCAGACTGTTACTACAGGTGACGTCAATAGAGTAGTGTCACTTGGTTACCTGGTTGTCTGTGATTGTAGCTCTGACATGAAACTCTCTCTATAGAAGTTTTCAGAGCACTGTGCATGTTTCTGTTTAGAGTACATAGATATGAATTAGGACATTATCGGGTACAAATGTACATGAAATCTGTGGAGAGTAAGTGAAGTTTTTGATCAACACCCACCTACCTCGGACTTGTAGCAGTCCAAGGAGCAGTACTGTACATTGCATCGTGGACAGGTGTACTTCGAAAACTGAAGAAGGCACCTGCAGCCAGCGAGGAGTCAGAATCAAGGCCCTGCAGCCTGGTCATTACTTAAGGGCACGCATACACATGCACACTTCTCCTCACAGGGAACAGAGAGAGTTCTGTCCACCGTCAGACTGGCTATCGCCAGCTTCAACTGTGATAGCGACCTTCGACATGGGTCACCTCAGCGCGCGCGCTCGTACTACGAGTAGTGAGACCTTTGAACCCTCATTGAGTCTCACTCGTAATACGAGCGCGGAGTATAATCATAGTGGGAGTGTTTATATAAAGTCAACAAGCAAGACCAAGCGTTATTGATTCCCAGTAAGAAGTCATGGCATACATTGCCAGAGGTTTACGGCGAGCCCTCACCGCTCGTAGCTGCAGGACGGCCATTTCTCTGATGAACTGCATCACTCCCACTGTGAGTCAACTAGACCCTATAGAGTTCATCTGTTTACCTCAATTCCGCATGATCCAGTTTAATTTCTAGGCCGTGTTTAGCCTCAATAACACCTCAAATAGACTGACTAGCTCCTCAATTATCCCTCATTTGTTGCATGTCCCACGCCTTACGTATGGAGCAGTCAGTATTTCTGGTAAATCACATTATGATTTGATTACAGAGACCACTGTCAGTCAGCAGTGGGTTGAATGCACAGTTCTTCAAAAGCTCTCGAGAAGCAGTTCAGGATATTAGAGATGATACCAAGATCCTAGCTGGAGGTAGGATGCTGTACTGTCCATGTGTAATATTTTATGACCCTAGTGGGGTCTCATTCCTAAATGGAGGCTGTCTCTTCACACTACCCATGAGATTACTGATATGTAACTGCTGTCCCTACATTAATGCTTTTCCCCATGCTATGAATATGAACCGATGTGTACACTGTGCAGTGTGTGACCTCACATTCCACTATGGCTGGTAGGACTATGTATACTAATAACCTTGTGCACTTAGCCACAGTGCTCCTCTAAATACCATGTATTTACATAGTAAAGGATGTAGCAAGCAGTCTGGAATGCAGGGTCACTGGGGTCAGTGACACTGTATCCCAGTACTATGTATGAGGCTCTGTATCTAGTCTGCAGTACAGAGTACAGTCATTGCCCTCTGTGAGGTTTGCAAGCCTCACAAGTGTTTGGATACTGTTTCCTTTGCACAGTGTATATATGTAACTGACATACATAAGTCTCATGGTTACAAAATGCCATAACACAACTCTTGTACTGTGTGTAGGTTTTGGGTTGGTTGGTATACCAGAAAATCTGATCAGAGCTCTTCGAGAAACTGGCCCCAAACTCCTAACATTTGTCAGTAATGAGGCAGGGTGAGTACACAATCATCAGTAATGACCAAGTTGGCTGCATCCGTTGTGGCTGTTTAGGTGCTCTCTTGAAAATCATTTCAGTGGTGCTTTTATATTGAGGATACCACTGTTGGCTGTGTACATGCACACGCAGTGTTCATGGATCACTCACCCACTCACTACATGTGTCAATCTGCAGAAATGACGATATGGGCCTGGGAATCTTGATAAAGAACAACCAGGTCAAGAGAATTGTGTGCTCCTTCATTGGAAACTGTCATGAACTGGAGAAGCAGTATCTCAGTGGAGATATTGAGGTGGTGCTGTCTCCCCAAGGATCTCTGGCTGAGAGAATTCGAGCAGGAGGAGCTGGAATTCCAGCCTTTTACACCCCCACTGGTTACAGTACTCTAGTACACAAGGGAGAGCCAGTGAAGTTTGACCACTACCAACGCATTGAGATTGAGAGCAGAGGAAAAGAGGTATGTAGGAGAGGGAGAGGGGGAGGGGGAATGGATGAAGAAGAGAGAGAGAGAGAGAGAGAGAGAGAGAGAGAGAGAGAGAGAGAGAGAGAGAGAGAGAGAGAGAGAGAGAGAGAGAGAGAGAGAGAGAGAGAGAGAGAGAGAGAGAGAGAGAGAGAGAGAGAGAGAGAGAGAGAGAGAGAGAGAGAGAGAGAGAGAGAGAGAGAGAGAGAGAGAGAGAGAAGTGGATGGGTGGGAATGAGATGTGGGCAAGAGAAAGGGTTGGAGGGAGAGAGAGAGAGAAGTGGATGGGTGGGAATGAGATGTGGGCAAGAGAAAGGGTTGGAGGGACAAAGGTAGAGGAATAGGAAGAGAGAGAAAAGTGGGAAGTGTGGGGGGAGGTAGGTGCTATTAGTAGAGGATGTGAACAAAGCTTCTGATCTCTTTCTCAGCATCGTGTGTTTGCAGATCGACATTACATTATGGAGGAGTCCATTACTGGAGATTTCGCACTCATCAAGGCTTGGAAGGCCGACAGATATGGTAATCTCATCTTCAGAAAGTCGGCCAGGAACTTCAATGTTCCTATGGCAAAGGCAGCAAGATGCACTATTGCTGAAGTAAGAACACAGAACATATATAATGGGGACAATATCTAGTATCTATAGTTAACCCATTCCACAGAGGACGTAGCCTTGTACCCAGTTTGCATTAATGAAAACCTGTTTATCACAAGGGCTACCAAGGACCTTGAAATGGAGGTGCCTCAAGGAGCAGGATGCCTTAGTGTACTGTACCACTGAGGTTAGGACACATCTCTTATCAGGACAGTCCACGGGTGTAGGATTACAGCAGTTCTCATTGACCTTGATGCATAAAGCAATATGTATATGGAAAGATGTATTTCTTCTGAATTTTGATGTAGAATTTTATGTAAATATTTGAATGTAGTGTAGTGTAGTTCTTCAGTGCAAAGTCATGTAGGAAATGGTTCAGTCCACTGGTGCAAGTATTCAGTGCTAAAGTGCACATCTTGATTCCTAACCAGTTAGATCATTAGCCTGTAAGGTGCAAAGTGTTGGTTTGTGTACTTCCTGGTGTCTTTCCTCATCGTTAGGTGGAGGAGATTGTGGAGGACACATTTGTACCTGAGAATATTCATCTTCCTAGTATCTATGTTCAGAGAGTGGTCAAAGGAGAGAGATATGACAAAGTGATAGAGGTACAAGAACATATACACATCTGGCATCATGCTCCATGTTTATGTGATGCAATATGTATGCAGAGAAGGACAACTCGTGCTAGAGGCCAAGAATCAACTAGAATTGTTCCCCGCACTGATCGTGAGAAACAGCGAGATAGGATAGTACGCAGGGCAGCTCTGGAGTTTCATGATGGCATGTATGGTATGTGTGTAAACAATCTGAGAAAGAACGGTAAAGGCAAATTAATGCACACACATACACAGACCCCCACCAGTGAGCTACCAGGGCAGTTCAGCTGGCCTGGGTCACACACACACAGACCTGATGATAAATAGTTTAGTGGCCGAGAGAGAAATTCAGCACAAACAATACAGTAAAATGTAGATTAGGATAGGTGTCCAGCCTTGAGAAATATATATTCTATCATTGTCTCTAGTACATACATACGTACACATCAACAGGAGTCTCCTCTTCCTGATAGAGTCAGTTACAAATGATGCTGTACGATTACATAATTACATTAACACCCTACTATGTGTATCCAGTCAATCTAGGTATCGGTATACCTATGATGGCCAGCAACTACATCCCTGAGGGAATGAGGGTGGTCATACAGAGTGAGAATGGTGTGCTGGGCATGGTAAGCTCTAACTCTGATCATGTGTATGAATATTCACTCCATGTAACCCATCCCCAGGGTCCATATCCCTTTGAAGGGGATGAAGATTGTGATCTAATTAATGCAGGTCAGTCTCACTAATCTATCTTTTCTGATTATAGGGGCCTACTTGGAACCAAATAAAAAGTTTCAACGGGGAATCCCTATCAATTTGTTGTTCATTATACATATGTCTCTCTCCCTATTAATAAAACCCTGAAATGAGGACACCTCAATAAGCAGGATACCTCCCTCCTCTGTACCTCTGAAATGAGGGCACCTCATCATTTTTCTATTATCCCATGTATTATACAAGTGTATTGAAATGCTGTACATGTAATGTTATGTACTGACGTGTACAGGTAAGGAGACCGTGACTCTGGTGGATGGAGGATCCTATATGGACAGTGCTGAGGTCTTTGCTATGATCAGAGGGTTAGCACATAATATCTACTTCATTGCTGTTATTCACTCAACCTTTACTATGTACATGTAGTGGCCACCTTCACATGACAATGCTGGGTGCCATGCAGGTCAGTCATTCTCTGGGAGAGGGCATGTATATTATGTGTCATTCAGAACCCCTAATCAAATACGGGACATACCTGTCGTCAAAAGGTTATCAAGACAGATTCCCATGGGGGTCTGGATTAGAGGTTTCTCGTCCTGCAAGTCGTTTTGCACATGTATATATATATACATGAAAAAAATGTATCTGGTGGGGCCAGACAAGCTATTTAAGCGATCCCTGGACAGAGCTGTTTCGAGCTTATTAGCTCTCATCAGCAGGGAATATGCAACAGCTTGTCTAAGCGTTGTCGGGTAACCTCTTGTATGAGACTAGAGGTGTATATTTCCATACATACCCACTGTTTTTATCAACCACAAGTGAGTACTTTGCCCAGCCAACTCTACATGTACATCATTTCAGTTGCACAGCTCATGTACAACGGCACATATATATACATGTAGCCTCAGTTCCCAGGTCTTCCCCATTGCACGTAGACATTCCCCGCACCATCAAAACACGCACAATTACGCGCAACGGGGAAGGCCTGGGAACCGAGGCTATGTACATGTACATGTGTCTGCACATCGCAACTACCATATTCTACATGTATGTATGTACGGCGTGCAGGTGTCCCAAGATGGAGACCTGGCCAACTGGATGATCCCTGGGCACCTAGTGAAGGGCATGGGAGGAGCCATGGATCTGGTGGCCTCCCATGAGAAGACCCGTGTTGTTGTCACTATGGAACATACTACAAAGGTCAGAGAGTATCATCAGAAGAGTAGTGATATCAATCATCACTGTATATGTTTGTTGCACGATTGATATTACTTTTACATGTGTAAGTATAGTTATGGCCTAGCCACATAGAGTCTGTATACTGTTACTATTACATATGTCAGGATGGTTCTCCGAAGATCTTGGAACAATGTCTGTATCCAATCACTGGAAAAAGCTGTGTGGATCGTATTATTACTGACAAGGTACATACAGTGGCACACAAGATCATGCACCCTTACACATACATGTATGCACACAAACGCCATTGATGAACTGATGGATGGACACATCTGTATGCTGTTGGTAAGTGCATCTGCCTTTGAAGTTCGAGCCCTACTCCCCAAAGCAGCTCCTTTGTATTATTGGGGAGCGGAGCGAGCCCTCCTAGTGATCTGAACAGACGATTTTTTTTTTTTGACTCGCACTGTACATACCATAATGTTGTACGTGCTTCTAATTTTGTGTGCGCACACTCCCGCTCGCCAACAATGTTATTATTACATTTTATATTCGACTAGTTTCTAGTTATTGCTGAATTAGTGCGAGGCTTCCCATTCTCAGGCATTGTGATCTTATCAACATGCACATAAACCATGGAGGACACTGCTATGGCTAGATACATAAAGAGATATTTGGATGTTCATTTCTATAATTCTATATGTGTCTTTCTCTCCTGTGTGTGTGTGTCAGTGTGTACTTGACAGATTGGTAGGGGGTGGTTTGGAGTTGGTGGAACTAGCAGAAGGAGTGTCCCTGGAGGACCTCAGAGCCTCCACTGGAGCCTCATTCCAGGTTAACAGTGCTCTGCTCCAGTGATAAGCTAACAACTATATACATGTATGTATACATATGGACACATTATATGCCAGGGCCGAGGACATTTGTGAACTTTCAACCTTTCTTGATACATGTACCTAATATATTGGTACCAAGGCCATTGGTGGATCTAGGTGGGCTTCAAGGGTTCCCCTTTGCTGTCGCTACTAGCAAACTCTACACACTAAACTATTAATCGTGTTCTCACCTTCCACTTGAGAAACCCTCATACTATGTGTGCGGAGCACTCCCGTAAAAATGAATTGCTGAGAAAGCACTTACGAGGTCATTAATTAGTGGGTGTGTCTTCCCATAAAACTTGATGCTTTGCCCATTTTGCACCCCCTTTCTATAATTCAAGATCTGCCACTAAAGGCCCAGCTGAAGTGGTAGATGCAGCCACAATATGCAGGCCTCCTATACAGCTGTATGAACATGTGTTCTGTATGCATAAGTACCTCTTGAAATTTATAGTCAGGCTAGAGATTTATTATTGTTTGTGTCGTCCATTGCACATGTCCACACACACACACACACACACACACACACACACACACACACACACACACACACACACACACACACACACACACACACACACACACACACACACACACACACACACACACACACACACACACACACACACACAGGTTGCACCTGATCTAAAGCCTATGCAACAGATTGATGTCTAGATATCACCCACTGGACCCAATGAGCTATTTATTGACTAGATGTACAATATGTGGCTATTATTTTATATCAATAGTGCTGCTTACACAAGCTTCCAATTCCATGCATGTGGCAGTTTTCATCAGTAGCTATAGTATGTGTCGCTAAATGTTCCATATATATTGTGTTTTCAATGACTTATGATGTAATCTTGAGCTACATGAAGTATGTGTTGTGGGCCGGGTGAGGTGTCATCTGAAACAGACCCACTGTACCGCACTGGGGGGTTGAGTATAGTTGGGTATGCATCTGCTAACTGCTGAACTTGGCGCGCGCGCTTAGGTGATTGCCTACGCATGCGTAGATCCATCGCCAGAACGTATTCGTACTTCACACATATTTTCAACGATCGCTGGTAAGTTCTCTGAAGTGATAGTGTGTGCTGTAAGCAATAAAATATGTGATTTACTTATTCAGTAATTGGAAGTCCCGAAAAAAACGATTCAGACTCTAGCGAAGAGAAACCATAATGTGAGTGGCAGCTCAGGTGCCTCTGTACATCGTATACGTGTATGTACGAAGTTTACACTGCCACTGGCGAGATATTTTGTATGGTTATCTTGTAAGAGTGACTTTAGAGCAAATTAGTGTTTCCCATACACCTTATGAGCGTCCTCTAAACAACTTTATATTCAATTTATGATGTGATCTTAAAGCTACATGTAGTTTACTTCAGTTTGGGTTCACCTGAACTTAAGTTGAGGCACTGTCCCTTGAGTTTTTTTGCCTTGTATGTGTGATTCAGCCCACCCAGCTGAACTGCCTCGGTAGCTCAGTTGGTAGAGTGTCTGCTTAGAATGCAGATTGCTGTGTGTTCAAGTCCGGCCTGAGGCAGTTCATTGAAAATGACAAGAATTGAATTGTGTTGTATTGCATTGCCTTTTCGCTTGAATATTTCACATAGTATCTCAGGCCATACATTACCTGAATACATGTATTAACATGCACTTATGCTGTGTGCACAGTATCCATTAAGCCATTACATTCACCGGCTGCCTGGGCTCATTCTCTGGAGACTGAATAATTACAGCAAAGGACACTTGATAATGCCTTTTAATAAAGTTGTAGGAGCACATATTACTTCTATGGCTAATGAACCCATCACAGGATACATGTACATATGGTAGTAATATATTAAGGACTGCATAGTTATGATTCTGTGTACTATAAATGTGTTATGGTTACTTTACCACTTGTATGGTGGTCTCGGTTGCAGCAATAACTTGTCATTGGCAACTGAAATAACTTCACAAGGGATAAATAACCCTACCATTTTTACAGTGATGCATGATATTGGCTATTAGTGTTCTCTAAACAACTCCACATCTAGGCCACATACATTAAACATGCCATGAGAGAGATGAGACCAAAAATAGCAAGTGTCAGTCTGAAATGGCAGATATGCATCACTTTAGAAATAGTGTCTGGATTGTGTGGAGTAAATCTTGAAATACAGAAAATGGGATTTCTTTATTGAGAGCATAACATGGAATAATAGGGAAGTTTGATAGCATAATAGGCTGCATTTAGCAGTGTAAATTATATGTTCAGGCAGGCATGATGCAGGAAATGATCCATTTTTCCAGCACTAATGCAGATAGTTTGTCCTACAAAAACCTTGAAAAAAGGGTTCTTTTCTCTCCCATAGCATGTTATTAGTGGATATATTACATGTACACACATTCAGGTGATAACTAGAGTTGCCCTTTCAAATTCCTAGAATGCATGAGTAGACAGCTGCCTGGGCTCTCCCTCCGCAGACTGTTGTCTATCCTTAATTGGTAGGGTGGGAGTAGCACTGCGCTGATTAGGCAAGCATAATTTTGAGCATAATTGGCATCTGACATAATGCTGGCATTTTACTTAGTATTACGAGCATTTTGGCATAGATATATATAGTATCTATGATTTTGGGCGTGGTTGCGGTGTGCACCTGCGGATCTCTAGGTTCCCGTCTATACACAATCGTGAATGGCTGGCTTGGCAGAGAAAAGCATGTGTTGGAGACTGAAAGCGACAGCCTCAGTGAGCGTACAACCGGTAACACTAGTCCAACTTGTCAAGTCATGGTTCCGCAAGCCCAAACTAGCATGTGGAAACGTGCAACTGAGTGAGAACGCGCACTAACGTTAGCATAATGTCGAGCATAATCGACATATTCTTAAGCATAATTGTCACATTCCTTGAGCAGTGCAGCATAGCATAATCCATGAAAATTTGAGCATAATTGGCGCAGCCCTAGGTGGGAGGATACTAGAGGGTTGATAGCATATACACCTGGAAAATGAATAATGTGTTGACTTGCCAAAGTTCCTTTCTTCTAGGAGTACTACTGCTATCATATCAAGTGATATATAGCAGCGTTCCAAGAAGTAAATGTAATGGTGTTAATATTATAGCTCAGTGGGACCTTTCTTTCCTTGTCAATTGCATGTTATGTGCACCCAGGTTTTCTCTTGAATCAAGAAGTGTACACATCTGCACATGATATTTGCATGTGTTTTCTCAAATTATTTTTCTCCACTTGGCTATTGGTACCAGGCCCAGCAATGCAGTGACTACTGCCAATTGCTAGGGCAGATTGAGAGCTTTATTAGGCACCAGAAAATTTTTCTAATGTAGAAGAATTACACACTGTCACTCATATTATACCTAGGCCTCCACAGTGTCTAACCTCCAGTACCACTGCATGGAGGAGGCACTATATAGTAAGGATGGTCTGCTATTACATAGTGCCATCTGCTCTTGCTCCCAGTACATGGGATGAGTTATGTAGTAGTAGGGTAATTTTTGGAGTAGTGAATACTCAGAGTCCAAGAAATAAGGGGTTTGTGCACTATCATTCACAGAACTACCACATCTATAGCATCAGAGGGGTGTTTTAGGATTACTCTAGAATGTCTCCAGACATTATGTATTACTGGTGGAATTATTCTTGGAAACCTACAGTCACCTACTATATGTATACAGATTTAATTTTAGTGAACATGAGAGACGCTGTAGTTTTATGAAATTGCTGTGTCATGGTTGTCATTGTTGGAGCAGGGGTTTAAATACCTTTATGTAGCCATTTTATATCACATGTGCTTTTTTTACACAGTGTGACAGTTTTATGCCTCACCAGTGTGAGTTGACTATGTACGGCATCCTTTAAACAGTTGAAAAAAGGATTTAGGTCAAATAAATGAGATGGAGCCAAAAGTAAGTGTCACAAACAACGAGCAAGTGAGTCTTGATGCTGGAATTTCTCAAGCACAAGAAGTGCATGAGTTAGGTAGGACAGTACATGAAGTGACTACTGAACCAATCACTCAGCCAAGCAGGCAAGTGCTTCCTGTAGCAATCAATGAGCCAAGAAAACAAGTACTTGAAGCAGTGCATCCTGAGGCATCCAATAGGCAAATATATGTACATCATGAAGCCTCAGTTGACCCAAGTAGGCAAGTATGTCTAGAAGTGGATGGTGAAGCAATCCCTAATCCAAGCAGGCAAATGCATCCTGAAACAGCAACTGAGCTAAGAAAGCAGAAATATGAATTGCCAGTGCATCCAGAAGCAAACATTGAACCACAAGCACATGAGAATACCGGAGAGCCAGGCAAACAAGAAGAATTTGTGCATCCTGCACCACCAGCTCAACCAAGTAATCTTAAAGAAACAATGCTGCAATCATGTTCTCATGAAGGTCAGCCATTAGAGTTCAGTGTCTTCAATGCTTCTACCATAGAATTTCTTCAAAGCTACGTTACTAATGAGTGTAGTGCTTGCCTGACTAAACACGAAGAACTAATTACAGCTCTGGAGGTAAGCATCAGTGAATTGCCGTCAACAAAGAAGTACATTCCTTTGCAAGAATATGAGAGAGTGACTAAGGAAAAGGAAGTCTTTAACTCAAAGTTAGAGGAGCGTCTAAGACAGAGGAAAGAGTTTGATGATGCCACTCAAGCTCTGCTTGTGTCACTATCAGAGCTCTCCACAACTGATATAGATGCCTCACACTATGAAACGATACAAACTAAGTTTGCCCGAGAATGTAGTCGGTTGCGTGTAGCACTACCTATCTATGCCAGACGTAGTGATGTTATTAAGACAATTCTCTCCCATCAAGTAACAATTCTGGTTGGAGAAACCGGGTCAGGCAAGAGCACACAGGTCGTCCAGTATCTGTATGATGCTGGAGTGGCAAATGATGGCCTCATAGTATGCACCCAACCTAGAAAAGTAGCTGCCATTAGCCTAGCAAAGCATATTTGCAAAGAGATGCAGATTGAGGTTGGATCAGATATAGGTTTCAGGGTTGGGATGAGTGTAAAGTGCACTGAGCAGACAAAGGTGATATTCATGACAGATCATGCACTTTTGAATGAGTGTATTGCTGATCGCAGCCTCTCAAAGTATGCATGCATACTCATTGATGAAGCCCATGAACGAAGTATCAACACAGATATGCTTCTGGCCTTTATCAAGCAGTGCCTTCCTTCTCGCCAGAACCTGAAACTCGTCATCATGTCAGCCACAATCGAGCCAGAGTTATTTGTGCGATACTATGAGCAAAACACCACATCAGTTTCAACAATTATGGTATCAGGAAGAACATTTCCAGTGGAGGTAGAGTATGAGGTAAATGGAACACCTCTTGATCCGGATAATGGGTATGAAAAGAAAGCAGTTGAAATGGTCAAGAAAATTCACTCCACTGAACCAACTGGTGACATCTTAGTTTTTCTCACCTGTCCACCCGAAATTGAAAAGGCTTGCAAAGCTCTACAATACTTGCACGAAACAGCTGTAGTTCTACCACTGCATGGAAAACTCTCACCTGAAGAGCAGCAGAAAGTGTTTGAAGGTTGTGGCAACAAACGAAAGGTAATTCTTTCAACCAATATAGCTGAGACTTCTGTCACAATCCCAGGAGTCAAGTATGTAGTGGATACAGGCCTTGCAAAGGAAATGCAGTTTGATTCAAGGAAAAACATGGACTCACTTGAGATACAACCAATTAGCAGGAGCTCAGCTGAACAGAGAAAAGGGAGAGCAGGAAGAATGAGTGCTGGTAAGTGCTATCGTCTCTATAGTGAAGATGACTATTGCAGAATGCATCAGAGGATGAAACCAGAGATTATCCGAATACAGCTCTCACAAGTTGTCCTTAAACTCTATGAGTTTGGAGTTCAAAATGTTCTCAAATTTGACTTTGTTGAACACCCAGACCGTGTGGCCTTAGAAGCTGCAGTGGAAACTCTTAAATTTGTCGGAGCAATAAAAGATGATGCTCTTACTCCTATTGGCAAAAAGATGGCTCTTCTTCCCCTCAATCCCCAGCTAGCCAAGATTCTTCTGGATGGGTTGCAGCTAGGTATTGGTACAGAGGCTCTCTGTGCTGTTGCCCTTTCCAGTCTCTCTGGGCAGGTGTTTTTCCGTGGAGGAACAGATGAAATGAAAAGAGAGGGCGAAACAGCAAAACTTCTCTTTTGTCACAAGATGGGTGCTCAGATGACCAGTCTCTTGGTGTATCAACACTGGCTGGCACAGGAAAAGGGACAGCGCAATAAGTGGTGTGTTGAAAATTTTGTGAATGCTAAAAGCATGCGAATTGTCGAAGAAACGGTAAAGGAAATTGGTTACATCCTGCAGCATCGGCTCCATGTAAAAGTGGACTTGACACTCCAGTCACTAGAATCAGCAGAGGCCTACTTATGTAAGCTCTATTTTGATGCCTTTCTTAAAAATCTTGCTGTATACCTTGGTCATGAGCGTATAGGATATATGACCATGATTGAAAATGCCGGCACTTTTGAAATATTTCCTGGTTCACCTCTGAAGCAGCTAAGCTCTACACCTCAGTATGTAATCTATGAGAAGATTCTCAAGACATCGAGGCAATTCCTTACTCAAGTCATGTGCGTTGAGAAAGAATGGGTAGATGAAGCCATACAGAGTGGTAGACTTCTACAAGATCCTGCGGACCAATTCAAGGCACACAGAGTTGTCCCACTGGATGTAATAAATGTTGGTCCATGCACTTTCAGAGAAGCTATTAGTAAGCCAGGGCCTATCACGTGGGCAGCAGAGCTTGAGAAAGCAAAGAGTCCCCAGTCACCAGTCTCTCCAATCCTTGATTTCACAAGTACTCCCAAAAGTTGGGGAATAATTCGTGTATTTGCTCCAGAAAGTGACCGTAACTTTGTTGAGAATTTTGTTGGCCAATGCATCAATAAAACGCGTGAAAATCTGAAAAAGGTTAACAAAGAATTTTCTATTTCGGAGAAAAGTGACAGTGTTCGAGTAGTGATTGGTGCTGGTGGTACGGTCCAGAAAGTAATCATGCCCAACCAATACCGCACTGTGTGTGCCATAAGCCCACAATATGGCCAATGGGTGGAAGGCATTGAGCCAGAACTGAGAAAATATGGTGAAATTGAGAGCATAAAACAAAAGCAATGTCGTAAAGACTATCGTTTGATCATCACATACAGTGACCCTGTTAGTGCAAGTACAGCTGTGTCTGAATGCAAGTATCCAAATGTTGTGTTGCAATCTTCACAGCAGACCAAGCAGTTCACAATAAGAATTCAGTGGCAAAGAAGAGAACGAAAAAATTCTGCTTTTCTCAATTTTGAAAGTCCCGAAGACTGCCATAATGCCATAGTTGCTCTTGGGAAGAACATAAATGCAAATGGCTATCGTATTTTTGTCAATCCTGACAAGCAAAATCCCTGTGCTATCTTTTTGAGTGGTACCAAGAACTGCCTGTGCACTATGAATGATAATGTTTTAAGAGATTCAATTGTGTCAGTTCTTGGGAATGAGGTCAAGTTTAAATTGAAAATGGTTTTTGTCAAAGCTTTTGAAGAAACAGATGAATCTTACCAACTACAAAAGAGGAGTCTGGAAAACATTCTTGCCAAGTATTCAGGTCCAGAAGCACATAAACTGTCCTTTAACAAACCAAATTCATCTACTGTTCTCTATCAGGCATTTGTAAATTTTTCAAATCCTGAAGAAGGTGAAAGAGTTTTAAACTCTGGCCTAAGTGTAGAAACGATTGATGGGAAGCGACTTATAGTAGTTCCTCATGTAAGCTGTGTCCTTATGTTTAAACGAGAAGTATATGATGTTATCAAAGAGAGCTTAATGGAATATCAGAAAAGACTGGAATTTCAGTATCCTCAAAGGCAATTATGGATAAGACATAAAGTTTCCTCAAGTCCCCTTGTTGCAATAACAATTACTTCTGATGACATCAAGGTATTATCTGTCGCTAAAAATGCAGTAGACACAGCAGCCAGACCACTTCTGATTGATTGCAGGGACGAGGAGCTTCACGAATTCATCATTAGCCACACATTTCATGAGCAAATGGATGCTATTCAAAGCAGTACTTCAACATGCACACACCGAGACCTGAAGATGATGTGTATTAGAATATATGGAACAACGGAAAACAAAATGAAAGCTGATGGGCAAGTAAGAGAAGCTGCTAAAGACCTATTCAGTGGAGGAGCAAGGATGGAGCAGGTAGAGCTAGGCTCCCGTAACTCTCTGCCTGGACTTATGAAACACCTCATTATCAGGTATGGAAAAGACTTGAATGGAATGCATGACTTTGAAGGTGTGAGAAGAGTCAGTTTGAATCCTCGCCGGCAAGTAATCTCTCTTCTAGCCACTTGCAAAGGCCTTGAAGCTGTGAAGAAGTGCATTGAAGAATACTCCCCACCTGGAGGTGACGATGAGAGGGAATTCAATGTGGAATGTTCTGCATGCTTTACATCAATTGATGATCCCAAAGAGCTCATCCGATTAGAGCCATGTGGTCATGCATACCATATTGAGTGCATTGAAATGCAGCTGAAATTTGATACTCTTACTCTTCCAATTCAATGTGCTGGTGAAGATTGCTCACAGTGTTTCCTGCTGGCGGATTTTGAAAATATAGAGAGACGATCAAAATTTGAGACCAAGACCCTTGTTTCTGCCTCCCTGAAAGACTACCTTGCAAGAAATGGAGACAAGCACAGGAACTGCCCCACGCCAGATTGCAAAATGATATATGCCAAAACAGACGATGGACAGGAATTCATCTGCATTGACTGTGAAGTCAGTACATGTACCAAGTGTGATCAGTCACACCCTGGAATCACGTGCAAAATGAATGAATCTGCCAAATGTGGAGATAAAGAGTTTGAAGAATGGATGAAGGAAAATCCAGGTAACAGAAAGTTATGTCCAAAATGCTCTACTCCGATTGAAAAGAGTGGTGGCTGTAACCACATGATCTGCACACATTGCATGTCTAACATGTGCTGGGTTTGTTTAAAATTGTTTGACAATGCTCAAGAATGCTATAAACATCTTCGCAATGATGGGTGTGGTATGTACTCACATCAGCGTGAACCAATTGAACTATATTTTTAGCATGCATGCATGTAGCAGTTTCAAGTACATGTCTACACTGTACACTGATATTTGGACTATAATATGTCAATGCGCAATGCCAATTCTACACACAACTTTTGCTTTTCTGCAACTCAAATAGACCCACCATAGCATAAAGGGCAGGGGGGGCCCTCCAGGTAGTGGGAAATTAATCACAACATAGATAATATTACCTATGATCACAACGTATCCTATATGCAAATTAATTGACCTTTGACCCCAGAGGGAGGACCTTAATATTTATTACCTGATCACCATGGTAGACAGATTCATGCCATAACCATGTCTACAGACCCTAGGCGCGTTCGAATGTTTTTGCAAGAGCCAGAGCACGAGACATCTGGTAAACAGGCCGGCCGCCGCGGTCAGAGAAATGGCGACTACCACCCCGGTGAGCTGCACCGCTCCTGTACGTTTCCTGCCATGATGGCCCATGCTACGTGTACGTCCACTGACCATAACCCTGCCTTCAAGTACGATCAGGTTGTGGTTGGTGTGTGTGCCATGAACAGAAAGGTGATAGATACTGTGTATACTTACATAATATGTGACACAAGTATATAGACAAATAATTAGGTATACCTTGGGATGGTACATGGCGTCAGTAAGTGAGTCAGTAAGTAACTACACACAATTTGATGAAGCAAAAGATGTCTTCATTTCAGGATGTCCTACTAGAGAGATTCACTGTATGACATGTGGGGATAGTCTGTGTTGGACCATGTATTAACTTGCTATTGCTGGTGTGCAGACACTGGCTCCTCCCATGCAGAGCATCCTATCTCGCCTGAAGCACTATGAACATGTCAAGATTGTAGTGTTCACAGATCATACTATACTGAACGAACCAGTTACTAAGTGGCCAGTCTGTGACTGCCTGATTGCCTTCTTCTCAAAGGGGTTCCCACTTCAGAAGGCCACCGACTATGTTGCCCTGCGTAAACCGTTTGTCTTCAACGACCTCAGTATACAATACACTCTTCAAGACAGGTGTGTGTGTGTGTGTGTGTGTGTGTGTGTGTGTGTGTGTGTGTGTGTGTGTGTGTGTGTGTGTGTGCGCGCGCGCGCGTGCACTTGTTGCTAAGACTATATTATTATCCATACATACCTCAAGTTTATGAACATTGTACATGTGTACCTGTATTCAACTATCAGAGTCAATTGACTATGCATGTAGGGAGGCACTGACACACCCATTGCCCTAACACAAGTCCATTCAGACACGCATACATGTATCATGTACACATACAAGTGTTTCTGCATCCACTGAGACCTTCAAAGTACAATGTACATGTATGTAAAATGCATTGCTACAATGACATACAGAAATTGCCCAATTGTCGATTTATGTAATACAACACGCATGTACATGCAGGGTTTCATTTGGGGGGGGGCAAGAGGGGGCATTTACCCCCCTTGGATCCTAAGTGCCCCCCCTTGGGATTTGAAATCACTTCGCTTCTGTCTACATGGTGGCTCACACCGCCCCCCCCCCCCCCCCCTAACATTGCAAAAACTCCACTTTGCCCCCCCTTGCCAGAATGTCTGGATGAAACCCTGACATGTACACGTACTTCTGCAGTCTGTGATTCATACTGCACTGCATGTTTGGTGAATGATATGCAACTGTTCCTATTGTTAGGTCAAAGGTTTATGAGATTTTGAGACAGAATGAGATTCAAGTTCCACGCTACGTGGTGTTGAAGAGACCCATTGGTATGAGCGTTTGTACACAACACATGTACATACATGTATAGGTATACATGTGTGTGTGTTAAAGTGCTAATTGGTAAGTGCCTCTGTACACCGAGGGGTTAGGTTAAGTCTTTAGGGAAATTTTTGCCATACTGTGTATACATTTACTGCCAACTGCTTCCATGCGTTATTTATTTACATTGTATGTATGTGTATGTGTGATTTCTGCAGTGAGAGATGGTATTCAACAGGATGGCCATGGTAAGTATGTGGCCTGGGTACGAGGCTAGTGCTGGACAAAAATAGTGAAGAGCATCAATTTTCATACATTTGAGATGCTTAAGATAGGCAACATATATTTGTAACACAACAGAAAGACTAAGCAATGACAGTCATTTTTCAAAAAAAATTGGCTGCCTTGGATTTGCATGTACATATGGTCATAGAGGATCTTTAATCCACCTCCCCAGTTCTCAAGGCTGGGCATCCAGTGTCCTGCTCTAGTGTATATATATATATACATATACATGTATGTACGTGTATGTTGTATGTCTTGTGTGTATTGTTTGGGGTGGGTTCCTTTCTGTTGCTTCTTGGCTAGTGTGCTATACACCGTTTTTATGTACTTTCTGACTACACATACAATGTAGGTTACTTAGAAGGCAGCATTACTGGTTAAGTCTGGCAGCATTACTGGTGTAAGTCTGTGATAGCTTCCAAGCATAGGACTGGAGTGTTCCCAGAAGTACAATGTACTTGTACCTATACACACCCTCTTTAACTGGAAGGAATGTCATTCATTAACATGTGAATCACACATAGTTCAGAGAAAGATAATTCCCTTGTACTTAGGTGTAGGCTTACACTGTAAATGTACTTAGTAAGTTCATGTACATGTGCTTGTACTGTTTTGCAAAATACATGTGTATGCATGTATAGATTATAACCCATCCCACACCTGCTATACAGTACCTGTTTGAGGGATGCTTTAGTTGCTTTGCTTGTTTGTATGTGATTCAGTGGCCTTGATTCTAAGCCATCCCCATATCATGTACATGGGTGTATGGTGAGAGTTGGCTAGCCATAAAGATCTTCAACCCACCGGCCCAGTTCTCAAGTCTGGGCATCTGGTGTCATCTCCAGTCTCTGCATGTTGTGTATTGGTTTGTTGGGGTCAGGTTTCTGGGTTCCTTTCTCTTCTTTCCACTGCTTCTTGACTAGTGTGCTATAAATCCATGTAGAAGATGAACTAAATGAGACCAAAGACACTATAGAGGTGAATGGAGAAGTGTTTCACAAGCCATTTGTGGAGAAACCTCTATCTGCTGAGGATCACAACGTACACATATACTTCCCCTCAGACTATGGTGGAGGCTGCCAGAGACTCTTCAGGAAGGTCAGTCCTCTCCTGTCTATTATGAGTCCCACTGTGTACAGTTGGACTGTGCACTGGCAAGTCCTCTAGCCACATGAAAACTTAGTTATGGTAGATCCAGACATTGATGACATTTTTGTGCATGCATGTACTGTGTGTCTTGGCATTTTTAAGACCTTTGATGTTTTGAGTGGTTTTGAGTGGTTTTGAGTGGTTTCTAAGCCATGTTGGCCTTATTACTGTAACCATGGCCTTATTACTGTAACCATGGTCTTATTACTGTCACCATGGTCTTATTACTGTAACCATGGCCTTATTACTGTCACCATGGTCTTATTACAGTAACCATGGTCTTATTACTGTAACCATGGCCTTATTACTGTAACCATGGCCTTATCTCTGTAAACTGTGCTAGTTTTGATGCTCTCTCTCTTCATGTGTCTTAGATTGGCAACAGGAGTAGTTCATACACCGTGGAGAGTTCAGTGCGTCGAAATGGCTCCTACATCTATGAAGAGTTCCTGGCCACGAATGGTGTGGATGTGAAGGTGTACACTGTGGGTCCAGATTATGCCCATGCAGAGGCCAGGAAATGCCCTGTGAGTCTGACATCAGTGACACCTTATATCTGTAAACTGTGCTAGTACATGTACATGTATATATATCCGTTCTATTAAGAGGGATTAGTACAAGTTTTCATTATCATGTTGTAGAGTCTGGATGGTATTGTGCAGAGGGATGATAAGGGCCTTGAGAAGAGGTACCCAGTGATTCTTACTGCGGAGGAGAAACTTATTGCTAGGAAAGTCAGCCTTGCATTTAAGGTGTGTAATACTGCTCTACATACATGTACATTGTACATGTATAACAAGGTGTGCAGAGCAAATCAGGCAAGCAGTGGAGGGCTAGTTGGCCTCATCAGTCCCATGTACACACATGTACGTGTATGCCTATATACATGTAGTTGCTCTGCGGTGACTTAGACTTACAATGTACATGTACATACCCTAATCAGTTGTGGTGTAAGAATGTAATATTCAATCACCACAAATTGCACAAGCTTACCTAGGCAACTCATCACTCCTCCACCTACACGTAGCTCAAGGCTGTATCATGTGAGACACATGTGCATGTGCAAGAATTCCAGTGATTGCGTGCACATACTATACAGGTAGTTACACATGTACTACTGCAGAAACTATTGTCATGAGACATACATGTACGTTGTACACAGTGCATGTGCATTGTGTGTAATAGTATTATGTGTATTTTCCAGCAAACTGTATGTGGGTTTGACCTGTTACGAGCTAATGGAAAGAGTTATGTGTGTGATGTCAACGGATTCAGTTTTGTCAAGAAATCAGAAAAATATTACGACGACTGTGCCCAGATACTTCTGTAAGTGGGATTGTGATCATCTTCATACAGCATGGGTTGATCTCTTTATTGGCTTGTCTGTTAATTTAGCTCCACCAGCTGAATGCACTGGCAACTACATACATGTACATGTGTACATCTATAACACATATAGTGTTACATGCTCAAGTCCTACATGTACTAGAGGTGGCTCAATTTGGGTGTGTTTGTACTAATATTGGTAGGGCACCTGACTAGAACATAGGGTGTTGCAGGAACAGCTCAGTTAGTCATGTACACAAAATCCTCTGGCTGTGTATCCCTCTGTCATACTGTCATCTCTTGTCCCACAGAGAGATAATCACCAGCCGATTCGTTCCTGAGTATTTCCCCAACATTCCTCCCTCTGTGGAGTACCTGGCAGAGGATGTCCCTGTCCCCATACCCAAACCTGACAACAAGAAGTCAGTGCTGTACATGTATATTGTGTATACACTCTAAGTTTCTCGTATTCAGTTGAGTTGGAGTTGGTAGAACATCAGACCAGACTTGCCAGAGGCATACCCAAGCCACAGTGCTGCACTGTGCTACTTGGATGAGTGCATGCATAATTCTAGCCATCCAAATCTCCACCTGCTTGTGACCTAGGGAGCTGTGGCTCACTAACTCATGACAGCTGAACTCACTCACTTGAAGCAGTCATTGTTCCAAAACAATTGGCTGCCTTGGGTGGGATTCAAACCCACAACACTCATACACTCTTACCAACTAAGCTACTGAGGCAGCTCAGCTGGCTTGGCCAACCCACACATACAAACGAAGGAAAAACATCTCAACATTACCTATACACTTGTGTGTGTACTTGCAGGGATCAGCTGCGGTGTATAGTAGGCATTATTCGACATGGAGACCGGACCCCCAAGCAGAAGATGAAGATGATTGTGACTCACCGGAAGTTCTACCAGCTGTTTGAGGAGCTGAATGGCTATACTACAGGCCATATCAAGATTAAGGCACCGCAGAAGATGCAGGTTGGTAGGTATTGTGGGTGTGTGACATGTAACAATGTATATATGTGTACATGTCACCTCGGTAGCTCAGTTAGTAAGAGCCTGGAAGTAGTTCAGTTAGTAAGAGCCTGGAAGTAGTTCAGTTAGTCGTGGGTTTGAGTCCCACCCGAGGTAGCCAATTTTTCTTTGAGAAATGACTGTTTCTTTGCTTTGCCTTGCCTTGCTTTGTATGTGTGACTTGACCCAGCTGCCTCTGTGTAGAATACGGGAGCATACGTGTAGATGCACAAGACAGTTCATTTTGTTTACATTACTTCTCTGAGGGCTAAGTACATACATGTACACTGTACATGTAATGTAATATGAACTTCATTAAGAAGTTCAAACCAGGTGCAAGGTACATTTATACATTGTAGTACAATGTACATGTGCCTGTATGCTGCTTTCTACATTTGTTAATTACATTCCACAGCAAATACTGGACATCACACGTGAGCTGCTGGAGAAGCAAGATGGTGTGCAGGAGGAGGTTCACAAGCTGCAGCAACTGAAGGCAGTGCTGGAAATGTGAGGGGCTCGAGTACCAATCACAGTACATATTGTACACAAACAGTCCTTGTTTATTGCTGATTGTAGTAGTTACTTCATTGAGTCACAAAATATGCTTTAGCATATCTTTACATGTACATGAGTTGTGTTGTGTTGCTTTGCCTTTCTTTCTAAGCATCTCATGGATGATTAAGTCGTGTATGTTCTACAGGCATGGCTATTTCTCAGGTATTAATAGAAAGGTGCAGTTCAAACTGGTAAACCACAGGTCCAGTCCCAAGGGTAAGAATTACATGTACACGTAAGTAGGTGTATTTTGTGAGTATGTGTGTGTGTGTTCCTTCAGCTCAGGTGCTACTGCTGATAGTAAAGTGGGGTGGAGAGCTCACAATGGCAGGTCGGCGGCAGGCCGAGGAGCTGGGTCGGGCATTCCGCTGCATGTACCCCGGGGGAGAGGGAGAGTATGCCTCGTTGCCTGGTTCAGGGTTCCTGAGACTGCACAGCACCTATCGCCATGACCTCAAGGTGTACGCCTCAGATGAGGGGAGAGTGCAGATGACTGCAGCTGCCTTCACCAAGGTAGTGAGCACACCCCAACTACATGTAGTGTCTGTACAGGTACAGAGTTAAAACGTGTGCTAAAGAATTAACAAACCCACCTCAACCCACCTCACCAACCTACACAAGACATAAAATGTACATGTACATGTAGGTATACATAATACATAGGTACAGTATTGATTACTAGTAGTTACATGCTCCCCCCCCCCCCCCCCCACTGTGTGTGTAGGGACTGCTGGACCTTGAGGGTAGTCTGGCCTCAGTCAGAACTCACTTGGTCAAGAGAGATCAGCATGCCACCGACCTACTTGACACATCTAATGGGGCTGGTGACATCATGCGGAGGTGTGTACATATCATACATGTTAACTACACAATGCTCATAACTTTTTAAAGGCACTGTATATGTGTACAGAGCCTTTGGCTATGCACATATTATCTCACTTAGCCTTCCTTATTGGGTTTGTGACCCTGTAAAGGGATTGAAATGTGTTATCACTTTTTGCAGTGTGAAGGAGAATCTTCATCACATGATGAGATCGTCTGAAGACTTCACTCAGGACTCCTTTAATAAGGTACATGTAGTACATGTATGTGTGCATGTAAAGTGAGCATTGTCTATGTGTAGTGGTGTACACATCTTTGAAACAGTAATGATTGTCTTGTGTGTGCTGATCCAGCTAGCTCCAACTAGAACGGAGTCTCTGGTGACAGCCATGAAGTACGTCAAGAACCCCAGGAAGGCATGCGAGAGCCTCTACCTCAAGGTCAAGGAACTCAATGCAGAAATCAGACAGAAGATGGCCTCACAGCCACACTGTAAGGAGGGAGTGCATGTGTGTATCCAGCACACTGTGTACACGTATAAGTGATGACTGAGATGATATTCTATACGTGACCGGATATGCAAAAACCTAGCACTTTGCACAAAATGTTAATGCTTTTCTTTCTTACTTTCTTCTATTATGCTAGTATGCTAAGCACATGTATTTCATGTACATGTATGTATAGTTTGCAAAGTGATCCACATCCCACTTGCCCACCTAGTTTTTTGTTGTGTGCATGTACAATGTACATACGTATCACTATGTAGCTTTTGAGATTGAGAACTGCAGTATCTGTTCTGCAGAGTATGTACATCGATGTTCATGTTCATACATGCACCTACTATCTACTCACATTTCCTCCCACCACCTGCAGTGCATCTGTATGCAGGGGAGACACTGGGCCTCATGCTGCAGAGATGGAGCAAGCTGGAAAAGGTATACATGTCAGAGGCGGCGGCAGCAGTTCGGAGTTGGGGGGGCGAGATTCAAATGTACGCACGCACGCGACACGCAAATTGCCAGGTACGCAATAAAGGGGGTGGGGCAACTATCTGCACACGTGCATACATGTATGCGTTTAGAAACACATCGGGTGCATGCAGCAGCAGCAACACACATTCTGTCGTCATAGCTCCTATTTATTGGGGGGGCCAGGCCCCCCCCTACTGGAATATTGGGGGGGGGCAATTGCCCCCCCCTGCCCCCCCTCTGCCGCCGCCCCTGCATGTGTTAATATAGCTCTACCAGTAGTGTGCATGTTTACCAAGCACTGTCATACGTAAAACAATGAGCAGATGTGTGGAGCTGAACTGATGTTCTCTCTGTGTAGGATTTCAAGGGGACAAATGGCCAGTTTGACATCAGTAAAATTCCAGATATATATGACTGTGTCAAATATGATCTCTTACACAACAGGTAGTGGATTACTGTTCTATATACTGTATGATTACATGTTATATACATCTACTGGTCTACTGAACTACATATGCAATCAGTCTCTCTCAGTTACATAAGGTTGTTAATGTTGAGCATGTTCAGCTTCACATGCATCTATATAGATTTTTTTTCCTACTCTTTCTGGTATAATGTTGAATGTCTCAATCATGAACCTGAGACACATCCACTATCACATCACTATGACATGTACTATGTGTCATCTATACTGAGCTGTAGTGTCCGAGTGTAGTGAGGATGCTACTAGGGGCCTGAAGCCTTTTAAATAACGTAGATCCCTATGTGGCATGTCTAACCTGTTTAGATTTTTGCGCTGTTGGACTATGAGATTCAAACTGACACACGTCATTATTTAGATTGTAGAAACAGACTGTTGCTCTTGTGGAGTCACACATAAGTCACACACAAAGAAGCATGTGATTTCTGTAATTCATGTAAGCCAGAGGCCAACTATAGAGTCCTCATTGGGTTCATGGCTCTACGGAAAATAAGGGTCAAACTGACACACTCTGCAATCTGATTGGATAATTCAAATTTGTGCAAATCTAAGTACATGTATTTACACATGCAGGGCTATGGGATTGGATCAAAAGAATCTACTTACTCTGTTTGAGAAGGCCATGTACCTAGCAGACATTGTCATCCCACAGGTAACAAAGGACATACACAATTTACTTCAGAAAATGCATTCATCAATCATCAATAGTGAAAAAAAGAACATAAGTACTTCTACATATATGTAGTTATCCTGAACGGAGTTATTGGCGAGCAGGAGCGAGCTGACCTAGTCGTGCCAATGGGCTGATTTTTCTATTTATGTGTGACTGTTTTACCTGTCCCTGTGTATAAATTGCTATACTTCATATGGATTAACTGGGGCTGCCTGTGCGCTACGCAAAAACGTAAAGCCAGCTCATTTAAAGGTCAAAGGTTTTTCTACAGACTGCCACTTGTTCTCTTTCATACATTACTACATACATGTACATGTAGCTTGGACAAGCTTCGACCAACGCTCTACCATTATCACAACCGAGAGTACAACGTCAGTGAGGCAGCATCTCGCTTCCAAGATGGCTGAAGGATCGCAGAAGGTAGCAAGAAACACCATCTCCTTTTTCAACGTCGCAGCCTGCAGCCAACACCCCTCCAGTAACAGAGGACGAGAGAGAGGCTCATCTGCTCTAATGTAGAGTTAGCCCATTTCCTTCTTCACATGTGCATTTGGCAACATTTGCTGTCTGAGAACGACAAATTACTCACATATGATAAGCTACAGTCAAGCATATATTCAGCTATTATTAAACTACACAGTTGTTTTGGGGGTTCATATATAGGTCTAACTCAATATGGTTTCATATTGACACCCTTGGATCACTCCCTCTCGCCATCAATGTCAACTAGTATTTGAATAAAACCACTAAAGCACTAAGCCCTGGCACTAAAGAATATGGTATGATGTGTGCATGTGTATGTGCTAGTGTACGTGATGGTTTGGCTGAGTTGAGTCCAAGTAAGCGTACTCGATGCAAAATGTTTGCTCCTTTGACATCATTGCTGTTTGAATGTGACATGTTTATTGCTTTGGCAGTGCTACAGTTTACACGTACATATGTTTATACATGTATGCAGGAGTATGGTGTGACCAAGGAAGAGAAACTGAATATGGCAGAGATAATATGTAATCCTCTACTGCGAAAGATCCAGTCCGATCTGAGCCATGTGCTGTCCAATGAGATATCAGACATCAATCACAGGTTGGATCCACGCCTCTCCAAACACATCGTCATCACTCCAAGTAGGCACGTACGTACCCGACTCTACTTCACCAGCGAGTCCCACATCCACTGCATGATCAACATCCTCAGATATGGTGGACTCTTTGGGGTGAGGACCACTCTATACACGCAATGTACATGCACACCAATGCAGCTGTGTATAAGTGTACATGTAGATTACATGCTGTAGGTTGGTGTATAGCTTGACCAAAGGCCCAAGGCTGCATGTATGATCATCAACCCTGCACTGAGCTGTATGTAACTGACTTGTGTACCAACCTCTGATTGGTAAACCTCTGATTGAGCAATCTGATTGAAAAGCCACAGTACAAAGTGCAAGCATCACCTACATGTAAAGGGGATGTGCATGTTTGGAGTTGATACAGTTGTAGTAGTTGTCAGTATATACATGTAGCTGTGATATAGGGAGAAATGTAGTCATTTATACTGTTTGTTAACTGGTTCGGTTTATATGTACATGTACAGGTGTCCTAAGCTTTGTGTGTATGTATGTACATGTATATATGTTGTGTATAGGGGGGAGGGAGGGTTGTCTATGTTACTGGGTTGGGTTCCTTTCTTCCTTTTTTGCTCTTTCTCTACGCTATCTGCTAGTGTGCTACACACATGTATTTTCATGTACATATACCTTAGCATACTACACAAGGAGCTTACACCAGTTACTCTGCCAGCCACCAACCTTGATACATACACTCATGTAGTTCCATTGGGCAGTGTTTTCATGTGTTGTGTACAGGATAACCCAGAATCAGAGTCTAAAGGTTGGAAGTTGCTGTCGTCCACACCAGATCTTAACTTTCTCAGTCAGATAGTTTTGATGCTGTTTGAGGATGAATCTGAACCAGCCGACTCCCTATCCCGTTACTACATCAATCTGCACATTGGATCAGGTGTAAAGGCCAGGAAACAATCTCTCAGTGCTGGAGTGCCCTTCATTGATGACGAGATTCACTCTCCTTCCTTTGTGAAACGGCTGCCGACAGTACCTGTACAAAGAGCCTCTGAATCCAACCTAACGACCCAGAGTTCGATGGGAGTTCGAAAGGTGGCTTCATTTCCCTCCATGATCCATGCAGAGATATCAACACCTCTGCCATCCTTCGCACCTCCTCAGGGGAGATCCTCCGACTCAGTTAGCCATGTCCCTCAGAGTTCCGCCAGTGCCAACTCTTCCCCAGATAGTCCAGGGAGGAAGTTCTCTCTCACCTACAGTGATGCACATCTGCAAACCATGGGAGAACCTGGTGAGTGGAGTGTCATCCCACATACATGCACATGCATCATGACATGTTCACTCAGTTAGGTAATCCTGATGACTCACAATAAGCATGCATGACTGTACACGTACATGTATAGTGCACATGCCTACTCCAGACTCTTAGTCACATACACCTCAACAGCTGTATTTGCCCCAAATAACATGTGAACATCATATTGCATGCTTCAGATTGTATTGAATTTTCTGTAGCCATAACTGATATGACGTTCCCCCCTCCAGGTCTAGTAATGGCTGCAGAGCTGTCGTCCACGGTGGAGCCACTGACCCACGTATTCACTATCCCTGTTCACGAGTTCATAGACTTCCTCAAACAAATTAAGACTTATGAAGACAGTCACACACAATATGCATACACACCAGAGCCCACACTTCCTATTACGTAATGCAGAGTTAATTATGTGATATATTTGTGCACTCAAAAGTTCTCTCTCTCTATATATATTGTGTTAGTGATAGCAACACCTGATATTTTTATTTCAGTTAAAATTATACATTTTCTATACAATAGTTTGTCTGTTTGTGATTACAAAACAACGTTGAATGTATATCTCCTATAAATACACCTATGAAATAGTCTCGATGTTGGGTCGGTCGCAGCATTCACTACCAGTGTGATGAGGTGAGGATAGGGTACTGGCCGAGGAGCTACTGGTGTCCTGGAGTGGCCTCTCAATGATGTGGGGCACCTGTGGTGAATTCTCATTTGTCTCCATCGCTATTGACACTCGAAGTGGAGAGGATACTGTGTGTGTGTGTGTGTGTGTGTGTGTGTGTGTGTGTGTGTGTGTGTGTGTGTGTGTGTGTGTGTGTGTGTGTGTGTGTGTGTGTGTGTGTGTGTGTGTGTGTGTGTGTGTGTGTGTGTGATCCCATTATGAACAGGCCCATGGTTAAGGTATAGGGTTGGGAAGGCCACATACATACCTGAGCTTCTCCTTGGCCTGCTACGTCTGATGGGTCCAGACTCTCCTACCTGCAGGTAAGTAACTTAATGGAGGACAATGCTCTCAAAAGAATGCACAAACTATGGCCTCAGTCTCTATAGCCCCGGTCCCAGGCCCTCGTGCGGCAGCCTGGGATCGAGGCTAGTCTCCCTCAAATGAATGGATGGTGGAGCCACAGACACTGATACAACTACTCGTGCTGTGACTTGGGCTATTGTGTAATTTGGCTTAGTTGGTAAGAGCATTCACATAGAATGTAGTGGTGTAGTATGAGCCCCACTGTAGCTGACTGAAATGAGTATGTATGCTTTTCAATACGTGCCTCCTGCAGGTCATTGGAGAGTTTGCATGTGAGCCTCCTCTTGCTGGGGCCGTCGGAACTTTCATCATTGACCTCTTGTTCCGTCTGCTTGGAGAGGTCTACCGGGTACAGAGAGATGTCTCTCACTGCACGGAACTGACCCACGTTGTTCACATGTTCATTTTCAACTCGGAAAAAGTTCCACACAATCCTCCTACATTGAAACATGTGTACTAAATTTGAATCCACCTGTTTGCCAACTCGAGGTGGCTTGGTAACAAGTGGGTATGTATGATTCAGCCCAGTCAGCCAAGCTATCTCAGTACGTCAGTCGGTATAGGAGTGTCTGTCTACAACACAGTATTGTGGGCTAGAATTCTACACACAGTAGCAGTGCAATTTAGCTACTGTGACATGTTGCATGCGGCTAGACTGGTATACACAATCTCACGTAACATACGTGCACACAAGGAGTAGGTCAGAAACATGACTTTAATCATCCATGAGATGCTTAGAAAGAAAGGACAACACAACAGAAGCAACACAACACAACTCACCAAAGCAGTTATTTTTCGAAGAAAAAATTAGCTGCCTTGGGTGGGACTTGAACCCACGACCATCTGCTTTCTAGGTGCTGCTCTTACAAACTGAGCTACTGAGGCAGCTCAGCTGGCTGGGCTCGAATCACATACAGCATCACAAACCGGATAAACAGGTGAATTCAAACTTAGTATAAAGACTGCAAAGGCAAGTACATGTACATGTACTTGGACTTGCATTTGAAACTACACACAAGCAAAGGTATATGAACATGTAGCACAGGTCTCAAGTGGGGTGCGGCTTATCCAACAGGAGTTGAGGTGAACATACCTGACTACCTCCACAATTCCTGCCACAGTGGCAATGATGTCATCTTTAACTAGACTCAGCACGTGGTGGCCCACTGACAGATTGAACATCCACAGAATACGGAAGAAGAAATCCTCCACCAGACCCAGCATGTAAAACAACTAAGGAGGAAGGAGTGAGGGTAGAAAATAGAGAAGAAAACAAGTGTGTGAGGGAAAGAATTACATGAGGGAAGGGAGAAGAGAAGATGAATTATGATTCTTCAACACACTAGTCGACATGACGAACTTTATAGGAATATATTGTATCCTGTCTGAGTGTAAGGGCATCCTTGTGGCAGCAACGCTGTGGTATGTTAGGGAAGAGACTCCAGTCCATGAGAATATCCCAGGAGAAGGTGTAGGAGGTGGAGATGACGGCAGAGAACACCCAAAGTGAGAAGAATATCAGGTACACTCTGCTCTGGTCACCCAGTGATACTTCATTATCTGTGACCAATAGGTGGAAGGAAGAGGGTGGAAGGAAGAGGGTGGAAGGAAGAGGGTGGATGGAAGAGGGTGGAAGGAAGAGGGTGGAAGGAAGAGGGTGGATGGAAGAGGGTGGATGGAAGAAAGTTAAGAGTGGTAGGTAGGGGAACACCAACAGTGAAACCATCCATTCAAGGTACTCATGAAACATAAGAAATATATACACGGGACATTAGGCACACTACATACAAGGGGTCAAAGTCAATTAACATTAGTGTACGGATAATGTCTGAACACATCAAGTAAAATGGAAAGTTGAGGCAAGCTATATAGAGGGCAAGAAAAGTGTTGAGTGTAGTACAAAATCTGTAAAACTGGTGCCTGTATCTAATATTGAGACATTCAGACATGTAAGTGGTATCCTGATTTCAGATCTGTACCAGAATGGCATTTGGGACAGGTATGAAGTGCCCTGTTGATCAAGGTGGCTTTCTATTAGGGTGCCCTGATTAGAGGAGTTCCCCGCTGTCATAGCAGAGGACCCACAGGGAGGAACCTCTCTCTCACCTATCAGAGTGGAGGCAACTGAAGAGAAGATGACCACAAAGAAAGAAGTGGAGTATTTGCCAGCATTAATGAGGTGTGGATTGACATCCCGTGTGTCGTAATAACGCCGCAAGCACTGGGCAAATCGCCACCATGCAGGTAGTGCTGCCACCATCACCCGCAGTCCGTAGGATCCTGTATCACACGAGATTACAGCTCCCTCTGCTGTAGGGAGAGAACAGCATAAATCCATAACATGGAATTGTAAACAAACGGTGCATAAGCCACAGCCCCCCCCCCCCCCCCCCCCCCGTTTACAGCCAGCAGTTGGGGTAAGCAGTTGTATATAAATTGCTAACTATTAGAACTAGACTGTCAGTCGAGTCGTAACAACACTTAGCATGCAATTACTCGAACATGCGCCACATCTGGTGTGCACTCTTTGGACAATTGCAACATTTCATTTAATTAGATATCCAAAGACAATGTGATGTACAACAATGCCTTGAAATAAACTTGTGAGCCCCTACAACTTTCCATCTTCCTATGCCCCTGGTGTCCCTCTTAAAGGAAATTTGTGTGTGTGTGTGTGTGTGTGTGTGTGTGTGTAGTGACTGCAGCTAACCAGGAGCACGAATGCCATAGAAGAGATAGCAGAAGAAGTACTCTGTGTCCAGCATGGCCAGGCTGAGGCTGGTGAGCTGATCAGCCAGCCAGAAATCAGCAAATGTCACCGCGAAAAATGGAGCACATGCAATGCGACCCTACATGAGATGGAATATACATTGTGTGATAGGACAATGTAAACAGGAGGTGTGTTCACCTATCAAACAGAACTATGTACATTGTACATTGACACATTCTGTTCCAGTCATTCTGATGTATATATGTATTACAGATAAATGTGTAAGGTCTATGCAAGTGGTGATTGGTACATGGTGGAGCGATTTAGGCACACACAGATATCTCATGTGTAATGAACTGGACTAGGGATCGATCTAGTGCCACCATATCACAGAGGCGTGAAAATCTACAGCACAACAGAGAATTACATATGTGACAATATTGCATTGCAAGTCCTCCACTGACCAATGTCTTGAGGAGCCATAGTCTGGAGCGGTAGTGGAGGACGGGTAGAGGAAGACACAGGACACAGAGCAGGAGGCCGTACATGACCAGAGGTCCCACATAGACTGGAATATGGAGCCACGGAGCAAAGGCAATCAGATAGATACCAATCATCCAAATGACTGACACCATACCTGCAACCTGTGGTAGACATATACACACACTATTTCTCGCAGGTATTATACGATTATCAGCTGGAAGGCTATATACTTGTATCAAGGCAGCAAAGCTGATGAGCACATTGCCATGTGTCCCAAAACAGACAACCCAATCCACAACACCATAAACTGAAAGTTAGATTTCCTTATATACACAACCAATGAGACAACCATCTCCATCCCTATATACACAGTACTACAATCATAGATAAGCATAGAGCAATGTATTTACACTTATGGGCTACTATGAAAACCGGTTTCAGCAATGTGTGCGTACGCAAGTCACAATGAAATTACTGCATTTGCTGACAGACAGGGAACTGCATTTTGTTCTGTATTGTATATTGTATACAAGTCCAAATATACAAGATTTTTCTTAGATGGAAAATGTGTGAGTTACCTGGTCATCTCCTCTCAAACGTTCAACAGTCCTCAATGAATGTACTAAAAACTCCCATAACTGACATTGCAGAGAGTCATAATTCAAGTATTTTCTTGCTAATGAAATAGTTACTCAGGAAATGTTACTTCAAACATTTGGTAATTATGATGTTTTCCAAAATTAGTACATGTACTGCTATTCAAGGGCCATCATGCATAGTATTACAAGACAGTATTTGTAAAAGGAGTATTCTCAGAAGAAGTAGTATGTGCCCTCCTTAACCGGAAAGAATGTGTAATCCTTAAGCTGCCTGCCCATTGAATCATACATAGTTCAGAGAAAGATACAAAGGCATACATATGTAATGATGTGACATGTGTGTTTTTTTGGAAAAACTGAATGTCTTGGGTGAGTTGCATTGTGTTGTCTCGTGTTGTGTTGTCTTGGGAGTCTCTTGGTCTGACTATTTCATGTACAGTACTGTACATGTGTGCCTCCTCCCAACTACTGATGTTAATGGTACATGAAGAGGGCATTAGTTTCACCTATGAAAAACACAAGAGCACTGTATAGGGGGTGTGGTCATTACATACAGTGCCTTTTGCAAGCTAATAGGAATGCTCTGCTACCTGTGATTTAGCCAAGCCAGTTGAGCCACGTAGTAACTGTTCAGTTGCACATACATGTACATGTACATTGTATATAGTAAAAACTCTTAGTTGGCTAGGAATAACCATAACAGCTGCTCAATTGACAAACACTAGCCGATAAAACTAAACTGCCAACGTTTCGACCACTAAACTGTGATTCTCATCAGGGCAATGTTAAATTCCACTGGTCTATCTTAGTTTTGTACATTGCCCTGACGAGGATCACAGTTCAGTGATCGAAACATTGGCAGTGTATTTTATTAAGTCTTACCATTCATTTTATTAAGTCTTATCAGCTAGTGTTCGTCAATTGAGCAGCTATCATCATTATTATGCACGTATAGGCATACCGCAAATAGTTCCATAAAGCCGAGGTAGTTCCGTGGATCAAACTCAAATATGAGCACATGATTGACTCCCGCCTTCCTCCAGCCGTATGTGTTGATTGCAAACCCAAAGAACCAGAGAGTCAACACCAGTCCGGCTCGCATTGCTCGCAACGTCGGCTCCAAGTGTGGTTGATTGCTATAGTGTTCTGACGGCCACATGGCAAATGCAATGCAGACCACGACTATACTGAGCAGAAAGATACCACAGAATAGCCCAGTAGTACAGGACGTCCAGTGAGAACTCTTTTCTGTTCCGAGGGGAGGCACGCGCAGCCTCCTCATTGCCTTACTTCGGTCACCCTGCTCCAGAGTCTGTATCATTATCTTTTCTGCCTGGACTAACATGTCGGTGACAGTCTTTGATGTCCAGAAATATGCCCGACTCACGTCTTCTTGGAAAACAGTCTTACCGCGTGAACTTCGAGTTAACTTGTCGTGTTTCTTGAGGATCTTACGAAAGCCGGTGTGATTTAGCTGCTGGTAGTTCTGCAGTAGTACCAGGTTGAGGTAGAGCTCACTCAGTGCTCGTTTCAGTACTTGGCGCTGTTTCCTCACCTTACGTACCGTCTGATCAGCCATCTGGTGTATCTGTAGCATTAAATGTGGCCCATACATGCACTTGAACATAGGAATGCATACACATGCATAGTACACACTCCCAGAAGGGCCCTGATTGGAGTGATAAGACTTGAAACAGCAAAAGGTCAGTTTGGCTAATTTCATTGAAAAGAGCTTACAACAAGTCCATTTAGCCAACAGGTGTGCTGATTCCATCCCTACATAGAGTCTTGCCTACTAAATACTTTTGATGGCAAGTGAATTCATTTAACTATATACGTGCACATATATCATTGACATCCAGTACATGTACCCATGTACACAGCTGACCTGATCCTCTAACTCTGAGAGGGAGAACTCTAATCTGGACTCCTCTTTCTTAAAAAATTGATTAATAGACTGGAGTTGGTTTGATATTGTCTTAAAGAATTCATCTTGCAATATCTCATCCACCACCACTGCTACATCCTCATCTACCTCTTCTAAGGGAGGAATTAGAATGACTCCATTCACTTATAGTAACATAACATCAGCAGGGTTTCTTTTAGGGGGGGGGGGGGCGAGAGGGGGCATTTGCCCCCCCCCCCTTAAAAAGGTTTTGCCCCCCCCTTAAGTCAAAGAGACCTTCCTCATATACTGCCAGATATGTTTTCATGTTACCTCCCAAGATTTCTCGTGTGTGCGGTTCGCCCCCCCTTGTCAAGCTTTCTGAAATAAACCCTGATCAGCCACTATGTGTAGTTGTAATCCTCTTTTTAACTAATTATATGTGTACTTCAATGTATTTTCCTAGTGACCACTTTTGTGTTATATTTTGTTCAGCCCCTTGTTGTGGTAGCCCCTTGTTGTGGTAGCTCCTTCTGTGTACGTGTGTGAGTGTGAGAAGTCCTGTCTGTTTGTGAGTGGGTCCCTATAAGTAAGTCCTATAGTGAGCTTATAGTATGAAGGGAGATTTGTTCAACAAAGAGGGAAAAGTAAGCTAAGGAGTGATTAGTCATGTGTGAACAGGCATATTGCACATAGGTGTGTGTGTAGTGCAATCACAATACCACAGTTGTATTGTGGTGTGATGCTGCCTAGGGACTCCGATTGGTCACATTGTCTACATGTATATATATATATATATATATATATATATGGTACGTCGTACGTCCTCTCTCAATGCACATGTGCAACAAGGTCAGGTCTCACTTGCCCCATGATGCTCTGCATCTCAACTAGTAATAGTAGACTTCTCAACACCATGATTACATTCCTTCCAGTGCTGATAGTAGTACCACATGTAGTGTGTTATAAGATGTGTTATTTCATTTTTCATGTGTTTGCCATGTACACCACTACATCCATAAGGTTTAATCATAAATTCAGGGGCACTAGCTTAAAGGTTACCTTTCATTCTGTACTGTACATGCCATTTTTGAACCTTACGTTAATGCCATATTACTTTCAGCACCAGGAAATAGTGTACCTACATGTACAAACAGTAATGTCACCTCTCACAGACTCTACTATAGTTATGTGTGTAAAATGCCCCCCTCTCTAATCAAGTTACGTTAGTGGTCATATTTATCATCTGAAGGCCAAAGTCGACTTTACCACCAAACAATTAGCAATTGCACTGCATTACTGATAGCTGAATGTGCTGTCCAACGTGTCCAGTGGGATCAATCTCATGCTTTATACATTGGCAATCCAAGTGAAAGTGTGGACAGTAGGCAATCAACATATGTATTGTAGCTGAATTCTTTCATTCTGCATTTTGCATATATATGGCTATAATACGCATAGTGCATACCATTCCTAATGCACAGCACTACCATTTAACCCAGATAAGAAGTTTTTAATCCGTGTTTGCATCAAGTATAGTTGCAGTTCCCAGCCAGGTCAGCATGAGGTGAATGCCGTACTGTCTGCGCACTGCATTACACTACCGTATACTTATAACTCTTGTGTGATGCTGGATGTACATATCAGTGCTGCTCACCTCGATTGTGAGGTCTTATACGTAGAATAGTACTCTTCTTAGAGCCCACCACACCATACACCAGTCTATAGTGATTTTGATGTACATCAACACACGTACAACGGACAGAAACGTTAACCGGAGGAAATATGAACTTACTTTTTGAGCTCTGTATACTGGATGTACTGCTTTCTCCATTCAGGAGTGAGGTGACTAGACAAATGTCTTGAGAACTTCATGACACCAGCTACTGCAGCTTAGATATCAAGCCAGCCGCAGGCTACGCTTACACTTATACAGTAGACTATCACGTATTTATACTGCAGCGTTTATTATCTGGTAGACGAGCGCAGAGAAAGCATAATATTACATCTGGACCACGCCTTCCTTTGTCTAATCTCGCGCATGAGCGTGCGAACCTCGAGCATGCGCATATGACCATCATGACTTATGAACCCTAGCCTAGAGAAGCTGATTGATAGCACACTGTTACTATTTCCCTATCAATAGTCAGCAGCAGCAGCAGTCAGTCAGTCAAGCATAAATTGGCAGCAGGTTGCTAATTGGTATCATCTCTGGTTCCTCAAAACTCATCATGGCGTTTCAAATAACTTCCCCATTCAGTTGCACGACTACCCACAAATACATCTTGATGCTGGAGGATCTCTTCCTTGCTCAGTTTCTTGTCCTGTGAATTGAATATACAGGGAAGGTGTAACAAAGTGTGTGCACTAAGCTTCAGGATTCAGTGCTTGTGAGGTAACTCTCTACCTACCATGTCTGAGTCTGCATGATGTATGAGATGTACCGCCTCTGCATTGCTTGGGTCATAGTTTGCGGGTACCAGCCAATTTTTCAACTCTTCAAAGTTGAGTTGACCATCTCCATCCTTATCTCTGTAGGTAACAATAGGGCTAGTGCTGATTGAATACACACATATATTGTGTCTACCTTGCATTGAAGTTAGATTTCTCATTGGGTAGCCATTCAGGCTCTTTATCTCGCTCTTCTGCTGGCCAGACATCATCTGTGCAAGTATATGTATATATATATATACCGCTACAATACATGAATGCTGATTTTTGAAGAGCAAGAACACACCCACCTAGTCAGAAAAATTGATGCATGCACACAAGATGACAAAATATAATAATAGCATTTGATGCTAATGACGATGACACCACTGGCAGTATATACAGAAATTTACCAGCAGTATGACTAGGTGGGCTAGTTCTGCTTGCCCAATTATCATTCAGCTGGCTGTGATTTGCATGATCAGAAACTGCCCACACTAAATTGTAATCACATGCAACTTAGCATTATCTCACTGACCAATGTACTCGGCAAGAGTAATGTAGCCATCTTTGTTTCTGTCTATGTCTTGCATTCTCTCTTCCACGTACAGAGTCTTCATGTGAGGAACATTATCTGTGGAAGGAGACACAACCCTCTGAGAGTGCTACGCACAGCACAGTTTCAAATTCTCACACACCCTTTACATGTATATCTGCGTGTATGTAAATGGTGATTTTCATAGGGCCTGAACACTAAAGATCTAACAATACCAAGACAAACCACTGGGTGAATATTGTATACTAACAAACTTCAGGGAACTGGATTACCATCGGTAATAAGGACACAAAGCAATTCAAAAAGTCCAGGAGAAAAATGCCTGCTTGCAAACAAACAATTAAGAAGATACACCAGCTCAGGGGGTTTAGACTAGCCAACTCTGCTATGCACGCTTGCTACAGAATTACTAGGCATAGGACTAACCAGGATGTAGGAAATCGGCCAGCTCATCTCTAGTTAGCCTCTGATCTCCATCAAAATCAGCCAAAGCGAACCTTTTCTTCTTTCTGCGTATTGCTTCTTTGAATGTAGTGCCAAAACGGTTGCTATATATGTCATCATCTGTACATAACAAAACAATGAACACGGAAACAATTAACATGGAAACCATATTCCTCTTTACTTGAGACCGACAGAAGACAGAGGGCACTTTGTACAGGTGTGGGACCAATATACTTATCATGCAAGGACTTCAAATATACACAGGGGATGATGGCTAGTCTCGTGCCCAGACCCCACCCCTTGAAGGGAAGGGAGTGGTGACAGTGGAGCATTTTCTTGGTTGTGCTGTGTCAGCAGTCACATAGACATTGATCATGTGATCTAACTGCTCCAGCTTTAAAAGTGAAGACACAGGTAACTACAGACCCTTCTCTTTGAGGGGTGGGGTTTAAGGTACTCAGTAAATATTCACAGTAGCCTGGAGTGCAGTGGGTACTGAGGGTACAGTGGCACCAGGACAACCATGAAACAGAGCTGTCACTCTCTTAAGTACATGTGTAAGGCCATCTCTGCATGCAGCACTCCACCTGTACCCTGTCATGTGTCACCTTAGCCTCGTACCCAGGCTGTTGAATTGCGGGGCAAAAGTGGCTCATGACAGGGTACAGGTGGAGGGCTGTGCAGACATGGCCTTACACATGTATTTAAGAGAGTGAGAGCTCTGGGTCATGGTCGTCTTTTCTGCCCCCGCAATTCAACGGCCTGGGTACGAGGCTAGTGCCACCTGGAACAAGCTGTTCTCCAAATCTTACTCTACCCCTCCACTGCTGTTCAGTTCCATGTGCAGTTCTTTGCTGAGGCAACCAGCCATGCATAGCCTCTTTGGCAGGTACAACATTAGCTGCCCATAAAGAAAGTATGGAGACTCATCAACAATCCCTCAGCTTTTACAGCTACAGATTCAGCTTTTACAACTGCAGTTCAGAAATGAGTTTTTAAAAAACAGTCCATATAGTTAACCCTCCGCGCATGCGCAGGAGGGTTACTGTAGTTGGGTCTGTCTGTGTGTCTGTTAAGTCAAATCTCACCTCTGGAGCATCTGTTCACCCTGAAAATTCTGTCACGTACTCAACGGACAACGAAGGTCAAAAAATTTGTGGGGTTTTCTCTGAAACCGCTCTGTTGCAGAGATCCAGCACTCCCTCCATTGAAAGCTATACGTACAGTCAGCCATTTTCCTACGGAAAGCACGCATGCACATTATAGTATTTACCACGTTGTAAGCGGATTGTGTGGTGTTATCGTGAGTTGCTGTCTGTCCACAATGGCATGAACTCATGGCGCGGAGGGTTCTGCACTTTAGTGCATTCATTACTTCTGGGCTCAGGTAAACACTCAACCCTCTTCTCAATAACCGCTGCCTCAGGCCAGAAGCTGTTTGGTGTAGTGTTCAACATGTTCCAGGTTATTCCAGAGTGCAAGATATCACCAGGCACAAGTGTGAAACAACTCTCCATCATGGAGGTACTTGAGCAAACCGAACCAGAGCCGAAACCGTTTCAATAGCATCTGCATGCAAATATTCATGCACAGGCAGGGTATATACACTAATGGTTTAGCACATAGTGCTATAGCTGCTGGATAATGTTACGTAGTTATAAAGTAGCTGTATGAATCTCCTCTCTCATAGTGTACCTTTATAACTATTTCCAAAAGATGCTGCATGATACTCCTCCCATGTAATATAGTCATCACTATCAGCATCATAATGTGAGCCAAGTCTTATCACATCATCCATTACGTACCTGTAGCAAAATTATTTATAGGTGGAATATGTACAGGTAGCTACTGAGAGCTGCATAATTATGCTCTTGTATGCAAACATTGCACACCAACTTCTGCTGTGACAGATGACCAGGGCTCTTGGGAAATGGTGTGGTAAGCCTTATCGGTTCAGTCACAAAGCAGCTGAGGTTATCAGAGCCAGTGAGCATACCTCTTACCAACATGTCCAACCCAGTCCTGCAGTTCCTTCTCAGTTACATAGCCATCTTTATCAACATCGATTCTGTCAACTATTATACTGTGTAGTACCACATACACAGAATGAGATAAATGTTATTGTTGCATGTGAGCAGCAGTTCCATTACCTCAGTCTCCTCCGTGCTTCTTGAGGTGTGAGCTCATCAAATTTATCTGATTCACTCTTTCCAAGGAATGCTTCGTGATCAAATTGTGGATTATGCTCTCCCCTGAGATGCTCAGCTACTGTCTCCTGGTGATCTAAGAGCAGGTTAGGTCAATACCTTGAAGATATCAAATCGGAGAATATTACTGACAGTACTACAAGCAGCTAACCTGTTGGTCCAGCGCTAGTCGACACCACAATACCAGTTAGAAGTAGCACTAATGCAGTGGAAAATCTTGCCGCCATGATTACGTTTAAAATTGTACGAGGAAAAAACTAAGCTGGTAAAGCACGACAACGAATATACACGTGCACTGCGCTATTCATCGTGCGGCTTTATTGTCTCGGACGCATACGCACCGGCGCCGAATACGTGGCATGACAGGAAGAGCAGCTATAAATGTAACACGTACATGTAAAGCAGTGATTGGTTACTTCAGTAACAAATGAAATGTGGCCAGCTAACTAAAGACGGCTGATCCAGCCTGAGTACATGAGATAATTTTCTGAGTTGTTCTCCAGTCTTGCATGAGTGCTTGTAAGACAGATACAGCAAGTTAGGGATGAATCTGAGGAAAGCATATCATAACAATTCATGTATAAGAATCAATAAATACTTTGTATTGTGTAAAGTGAAAGTGTAGTCAGGCATAGGTCAATAGGTGGGGTCTGGTTGCACACAGGTGTGGTAAGTCCATGCATGGTATAAGTTAGTTTGTAGCTGTGGACAATCATACACATCACACGACATTGTAGATGTACCTGTTACCTGTTAGGGGTCTGCTATCTGCTAAAGATATGTCTTTGTTCACAGCCTAACATTCCATTGGTCCTATACTTTGTGTGTGTTAAGAGTTCTGCTGCACAGTTCTGCTGCACTCACATCATTCCACTTAACTCCAGGGATGTTCAGAAATATTCAAGGTCTGGTATTCTCAAATACTTTTCTGGTCTTGTCGGGTGTCCAGGCCAGTCTACCCGGTCAGGAGCCTAACAAGGCCAGAAATATATTTGAGAATTCCAATGACCTTGAATACTTCTGGCTAGGGGTATGGGGGAGCTGTGGAGAGGGATGATGACATCATCACTTAGTGGAAGAGAAACAACCACTATCAACTCCACATGGAGCTATACTATAAACCCATTTACTGTAAAAGGCTACTGTTGTTGCCAAATCCATGTGTTGCCACAAACTATCTGTGATTTCACATACAAAATTGGTGTGGAGAGGATGATGATCTAGTCAAGGGGTCCGACACGGGCAGAAATCTCGTATGCCATTCACGAAATCAAAATGAAATGGCCTTCACGAGTTTGTAAACGTCCGGTCGTGTCCGTATACTAATATAATGGTTTGGCAACCTCCGCTTATTTCCGTAAACTAGGCACATGTAACATGAAAATCAAGTTGAAATCACGTACGCTAGAACTCCGTGTCGGATCTCTCGGATCTAGCCTTAGCCCTACCCCGAGTCCACGTCCACTCGTAATTGCGACGGTGCCAGTGGCCCGTTTATAGGGGCTAAACTAAAAGCCAACTCATGAACATAGACAAACATGTCTATACGCACAAGCGGTGAATAGTAGTGAATATAAACGCTCTTACGTGTCTTCAGTGAGAAAATGGGTCTCAGAGCACTGGTCTTTTCAGCCATGGTATCCACCAGAACGCTCACTCTCTGAGCTGACACTCCGCCCACCGCGTGAGGACACATCTACGTGCTCACGTGCTTTAATATAGGGAAATCCCCGACACGTGTTCAACACTATTTACGCGCTATGACATCATTTACTCCTCCCCCGGGAAGTAATCATGACACAAAAGTATATATACAGGATGGAGATTGTGAAGGGGCAAAAGGATGACAGTGACAATCACTCCACGACTACCATTTCTTCTACACTGCTCATTACATCTACTGCCTTCCCGCAACGTCTCTGCACATATGACTTGGCAAGGCCGTTGTACTGAAATGTCAATGTCTTCCCATCAACCTTCCCAATGATGCCCTTGGAATAGTAGTAACGGAGGCCACGTGCAAGCTTGTCGTAATTCATGGCCGAGTTGTTAGTGCATTTGCCCCAGAGTTGAGCTACCTGTACAGGGTCACGGATTGTGAACTCATATTCCTGGCCACTGTCGGTCCACTCAATGAGATGAGAACAGTCAGCACTTAGAAGTAGCTCTAGCAGGAACTGCCACAGTTGGGGATGATCGCGACCAGAGCAGTCTGGAGATCGAGGGAGTGAAAGGAAAGAAGGATGATCCCATACAAACAAAAAACATGATTAGTAGCTGTCACCTGTTGGGGATGAGGAGGAAAATGAGCAGGGGCTCCCTTCTGGACTTTCACCCGTAGACTTGGGACTTTGTGAAGGCTGAAGAAGGCGCTGTTCCAGTGGAGAGGGGGAGTTGCGAGAGTGAGGATGTTGGGGTGGAGGGGAGGGAGAAGAGCGATGGTAATGAGAATGCGAGGAGTAGTGGTGATGATGTAAGTCAGTGGAGCTGGAGTGGTGATGTGAGTGGTGATGGTGGCGGTGGCGGTGGCGGTGCCTGTGGTGGTGATGGTGTGAATGTGACGAGTGATGTGTCTGTTGGTTGTGTGTGTGCAAGGAGGAGTGAGAGTGGGATGAGGGTGAGGAATCTTGAGCAGTGTATGTTGCACTGGAATGCTCCGTATTGCAGAACTTCTTTGTAGCTGGAGGAGAGTCAGGGTTGTGCTCCGAAGGTGGCTGAAGGAGAGATGACAGCTTCTCGGGGACAGTGCTTTTGCGTTTACGTGAGCCAAGAGAGTTGGAGGCCTGGGGAGAAGTGTGCTGACTAGTCTCTGACTGAGGTTTGATGTAGGAAGGTGTTGGAGCTAGAAGGCTGCTAAAGGGAGGTTTGGTATCAGGGATGCTGTCAGGAGCATTGGTTATGGAGGTGGAGTCTCCTGTAGCCATTGCACTACTAGCATGAGGAAGGAAGACTACTTTCTGTTGCGCTCCAGCTGTTAGGGCAGTTGGTGGTAAAATATAAGCAGCTGTTGGTTGAGTGGCTGCTGTGACAGGGAGAGTGGTATATGAGCCCATGAAGGCATAGGGAGAGATGAAGGGGCTGGGCACTAACACAGAGGCAGAAGTGAGGCCTGTGCTAGGAAGTTGGTACATGAGAGGAGCTGGGGAAAAGCCATTGATGCCAGCTGCGGCTACATAAGCTTGAGGGAGAGAGGAAGAGTTAGTAGATGAGGCAAGTGAACTGCACAGTGGACTAGGCACTAGCTGAGAAGCAGCAGCAGGGTTCATGAGGTGTAGCTCTTTTTGTTGGGAGTAAAAGTAGTCTCTCTGCAACCGGAGCAGTCTCTTGTGTTTCCAGCTCTGAATCTTTTTCTCAATGACAGAACCATATGTCTTACTCCACAGCATGTTCTCATCCAGGAAGAGCTGCCGCCGTCTTGCCTTGTCTCTGTGCTGGAGGTATGACCCTGGGTCAGAGTTACGACGGTGAGCCAACAGGTTAGGCTTCTCTTCAATCACAGAGAGCTTCTTTGCTTGGAGCAGATTCAGCAACATTTTGGGTACCACCAGCCTGGAGATTGGAGTTTGCATGTGTTTAAATTTGTCTGAGAGGAGGGCACGTTTGATGGCCACATAGGAGGGTATTTGTGAAGAGCCACCGTCAGATGAGGTATGTAGTCTTTCTGCCAGCAGGGCCAGGGCATTCCCTGCCTCTCCACATTTGATTGGTGGTAGACTACCACGTCTGGCATACTTGTTGTGTGCAACGTGATGGGACAACAGCAAGCTGGGATCATCAGCCGCTTTGGACATGAAATGACTTCCATATGGACCCACATCACTGTGACCACCACTGACAATTTGGTTTCGTTTCTTCACCACTTTGTATCTTTCAATAATCCTGTTAGGGCGCAGGTCACCACTACTTGGCTGATGAGAGGAAGGAGTGTCCTGTGCACTGATGTGTGAAGAGCTGGTGCTGGTGACATTTCGGTCTGCTGAAGAAAGATGTCCTTGACCTCCTGTGAAACAGATAAGTGATGTATTTTTGGTGTACAGTAGGTGCTGGGGGCTACAACTATTCCTAAACTACATACAAACAACAATATTGCTTAGCATATTTCAACACTCCCACAAATAAATATTCATGCCTCTGAAATTTCATGTTTTGAGTGCACACATTGTAGTATAATTTCCCTGTAAAGGTGGGGGACCAGAACTAACCATTTGTGATGGTGGATGGATCCCTGAGCCAGAGGAAGGTGCCACCCTGCAGAGCTACAGCCATGAGGCCATGAGCTAACAGAGCCTCCTGTGAGGAGGACACCAGCCAGTGCCACAGCTGATGCAAGCTGTCTGATGCTACTCGCAAGGAGACGCAGTAGGCCGGGGAGTTCCCGTACATCACGGGGTTTACCAATGCAAAGTTCACCCCTGGAGCATTGAACATCATGTGTGAGATGTCTCGAGCCCCATCCTGACTGGAGACAAGTAGACACACCACCTGGTGTTGGCAGGACTGACTAGGTGATGTTGGCACCACATGGATCTGCTTCCCTGTATGGGGATGGATATTTCTGATTCAGTGACAGAGAAGGTGGGTTGTGTTGTGGCACATGCTACAATTACTGGGAAAATTCGTCAATGGATTTGTCCACTACATTAACGCATTCCGGCAATGGCCTGAGGCTTTAATAGGCAATACAGACACACTTGTGCACTTACAGAGTTTGGCGCTACGCTCAGTCAAGGGAAGCACAGTAGGAATAGAACGTATAGGTAGGGCAGGTAGGCAGGTATCAACGGTACTGGAGACGAACGACTGTCGCTCTGTTGACTCGTTCACGAATCGCTCACAAAAGTTGGAGAGGAGGGGCTCGCTGGACAGCCGATCCCAGTCATCTCCGAGTAAAATAGTGCTGCGGTTACATAGAAATTGCTTCAGGCGCTGCAGTCTAGAGTGGAGTGGGTGCGAGGCACTGTCGTAGAGCTGGCAATCCAATTGAACTGTATCTGGTTTTGAATAAACGCCGTGCATTTGCAGAAAGCCTGCGCACTCTCCCTTTGCCCATTGCTCCATCTGCTTCTCGTTCTCCAAGAGCACGGGCTCCAGGCCCGCAACACGCGCTATGATATCATCACAATGGACGTACACCAGGAGGGCTCCTTGCCTTTGCAGCGTAAGGAGACATTGAAGGCTTTTCGATTCCTTTCTTGCATGGATGTTACAAGCGAAGAGCTCTGCGAGCCATTCTTTATAATAGCCTGCTGTCTGGAGATTACCAATAATTTTCCGCAGAACGAAACCAGGATCGAGCTCGTATGCGTTCTTGTAGCGAGCCTCGAACTTTGCTCTTTCGGCATCGCTAGTGAAAGTCTCTTTGTCCAGCAGGTAAGAGACACCGTGATCCACTATGCTTCGAAATTCGAACGTAGGTAGCTTTACCTCATCACCGTCGTCCAATATTTCTTTAACAACTTTGGTTGCAAAAGTAGGTCCAACAACAACGGTGTAACAGTCGGGCTGTATTTCTAAACACAAGCTTTTCGCCATAGTTTGAACAAAAAAGCTTACTTTCCAGTTGTTGCAAACTTGCACTAATGATTTTCTTTCAGCGTAAATAATCTTTTCAAGTTCGTACCGCGGAAGTAAACGAAAGCCAGAGTGCGCATATCTAGGGGCGAGAGGTCAAGGACCGGGAGGCGGGGTGACGACCCCTTGACCTCTGTTTTGCACCGAGGAATGTAAAATGGAGAGGCGTTTACGCGTGCATGGTTCGCACGCTGCAGTGAGCGCCCTTGCCTACCAACCAGTACGCAGGGAAATAATCACTGGCCACGAAGGTTAGCCTTAGTTTAATTGCTGCATCGCACAAGGTTCACACTCTCTCTGCTCTTCTGCTACAGACGGGAGCCTCAAGTTCTGGGAAGGAGATACAGGTCAACACACTGTCACTGTACAACAGCATAAGGGCTGGATTGCAGACCTCTACTATTGGTACACTATGAGATAATGTGCATTGAGTCCCAAAGGGGTGTGCTTAATACCTAAATATGCTCTCTATCGATCTGGACATTTGGTTGTAGTCCACCCACATATATATAGTTATGTGTACATTCCTGTATACATGTACATTCATACCACTATACACACATTTATGTAATCTTATATATATATATATAAGTTCTGTTCTTCTTACCTTTGAAGTAATTTCCTTTACTGCTGGTACTACAAACAAGTGTAGTACACCGGCACGTACATGTAGTATGATACTTAGATCACACAAGGAGACACTCGATCGTGCAACACCTAAAGAGTTACCTGCACGTGCTATGTGTATACGTTCAATCCTTTGTATACTGAGCTCTGTACTCAGGCACTTATTAGCAACAGCAAAATGCATCCATGGAATGTGTTTTCCTTGGAAGCTGCGTATATGTACCTGGATGGAGGTGGCTAGTTAGTGTGGAGCACTTACGACACAATGCATAGTGAACCTTCACCTGTGTCTGTATATGCCACCCTTCCTCTCTGAAATGCCTGGGTGTTCGTTCCTGTGCACTCTGCTCTCTGGACTGTACAATTGTGCTTTTCAATAGGTTGACATATATACATGTATGTGAATGAATGTTGAATAAATACATAACCCATTTACTTGCCCATGTATGCATGTGTACATGTGCATTTACTTCATAGACCATAAAGCCCTATGCACATTTGCACGTAGCTTGAATAGGTATCCTAAGGTTGGAGACTAGAAGTCTTCAATAATTACTCAAGTTAACACATGTCTTTCATGTTGTATTACTGAAGGGAATAAGAAGTATTCTCTGCCTAGCTACTCCTGTTACTGTACTGTGAGTGTAATCTGAAACCTTCTGTAGAAATTGATATGAGTCATGACCAGTATATTCCCTGGCCTTTGTGGGTAGAGCATTGTTTCCCTGGTTGTACTGTGTAGTAGGATTGTTTTCCCAAATGGATTTTATCAGTTCCACAGTTTCAGTGTGAGCTTATGCCTTACATGTATGTGTACTGTTGTGTGTTACTGAAAGATTTTTTCACTTTCAGGATAGAGGGAAAAGTTTTGTTCTCCTGCTCTGTTGATGGTGTAGTAGTGCTCTGGTCATCTTCCAACCAACCCTATGACTCTGTCATTGTGAGCATGCGACACATGTTACATGTACATACATACACATGCAAGGGAGACTTACATCCACATGTGCATATGTTACATGACCTACAAGGCTTAAGTAGCCCGTTATTTCATGAGTCGTAGGCAAAGCACAAGTGGAATCAATGTCTAATGGGCCATGCAATAATTTGATAATGCCTTAACACTATTTGTAGACACAAGCAGTCTGCAGTGGAGTGTGGGGCATGTACACGTACGTAGGCCCACCTGAATATTTTGCATGTACATGTATGGAGAAGATATTGGCACTTGCTCTGTGTACTGACAGATTGGAGAGCCTGTATTTTCCCTGCTGTGGGTTTCCAGGAAGAGTCAGCTGCTACTCGGAGCAGAGAAAGGATTGTATGTCTTGAATAGATCTGGTATGGACATACCTTAGCACTCAGTTTGTACATACCTTAACACTCAGTTTGTACATGTACACTTCAAATGGTAGAGGTCAGTGAAAAGCTGACTTGCTTTGAGAAACTGCAACATGTAACACAGCATGATGTTCATATGGAGTGTACATGACATGTATATACCGTGTGATATGCAACAATACCTTGTTTTATTTCTTAAGTCACAAAAGCATGAACTGTAGTCCATATATGTACCTGTATAATGGATACAGACATTGTATATAAGTCCAAGATGAAATTTCACCTCTAGAGAAGTGCCCTGGGGAAGACTAAGGCAGACACCTACAACCCATGAAAGCACTCAGTCTGATATACTACAGGTTCCTGGAATAGTGTTATTGGTGAAGAGCACAAAGGACAAAGGCTTTATGGATATGTGTTTAATAATGATGTGTGTACCACCCCACATGTGTGTGAGGGTAGTCAGCATGGAGTATCCAACTGTAATGCATATGTACATGATAAAAGTCAACAAAGTGCAACTCAATTCAACATGACACTCCCAAGACAGTCATTGAAGAGTAAGCTGCCTCGGGGCAAGATTTGGACACACAACACTGTTTCCTATCAGATTTCCCATAGTAGTTCACTCAGATCAAAGTAGTAAAACACATCTTGAAACTTAGTGTATACTTCCCACAGGTATGGACCAAGTTAGCAAATGTATGATGTAACTATATGTACGTGCATTCATTAGGCAAGGCTACATACATGTAATTATATATTGTACTGCATGCAGTTCGATATACGTACATAATTTGAAAACAGTTTATGGCACAGGCAGGAGAGCTTTTGAAATAGGCTGTGCACAAGCTCAATGGTGTGTATGAAAACGCGTGGAAATGCACACATTTTGTGTTGTTTTGGGGATATCACATCACACATGCATGCATGTCTCACTTGAATGCAACCATGTGCCTGGAAGTGATGTATGTATGAATGTCAAACATTGTTCCCCATGTGATTTGTTTATGCACATGCACATAGAGTGTACTTGGGGGACTGGATATACACATTATTAACAATATACACATGTATTAGTGTTTGTGACCTTGTGGGTCTGCCCATGACCTTTTTTGTCCTTCAGCCTAGCTGCACGAAGCCTTGGCTTTATAGGAACAGGAAGTTTTGAAACCTCTCCAAATGGCTCACAACTACTTCCCCATATTCCTGGAAACAGTGGAGGGCTGCTTGAGGGTACAAAGCATTCTCTCTCTAGTGTGGTCTACATGCACAGGGTAGTGGAGTGAGCTCATCGCCTTATTTTCACTGACAGTGTGTATAACAAAGTATTACCCTACCACTCACATACCATGGGGAGGTGGGAAAACATATCATTTTACTTGGAACTGTCAGTATGCAAGTCATTCCTGTAGGGAATTGGCTGACATTTCGTTATTATAGTTCCCCTACTCCACACATACAATGTACTTTCCATGTACAAGTGGATAACACACAATCAAGATGACCTTTTCTCTCATGTGATAGTCCCTCCCCACACCCTACAAATGGTGTATGTACACAAGGAGGTCATTTGCTCGCAAAGAGATTTAGGGTGCTGGGCAGTCTTCGCAGAGCCCACTTGATTGCTTGTGATTTCATGATTGGCCTGGAGGGTCACTTGTGCTGTTTGGACAAATATATGAGGGTCACTTGTGCTATTTGTATGAGGGTCACTTGTGCTATTTGTATTAGGGTCACTTGTGCTATTTGTATGAGGGTCACTTGTGCTATTTGTATGAGGGTCACTTGTGCTATTTGTATGAGGGTCACTTGTGCTATTTGTATGAGGGTCACTTGTGCTATTTGTATGAGGGTCACTTGTGCTATTTGGACAAATATATGAGACCTTTCATACTGGGCTCCATAAAAGGCAAGGGTCTATGGCAGTCACAGTAAATTATAACACTCACTTAATTTTCCATGGCTCACTGCTGTGGGCCTGCATGAGCTACAGTGGGTGTGCGTTAATGAATTCCTGTGGGTCTGATGTTTTATTGGCCATTGTATTATTGAACGTGTTTGTGTTTCAAAAATGGTCACTCAAGAGTGGCATGGTGGGGTATCAGACTTGCCCATCTACACTCACAATTAATGTGTATTCATTTGTAGCCAGCAGTATTCATTTTGATGTAGGAATTGCATTCCTTGTCCTGGAGATTTTGGATTTAGCTGGGGAACATGGAGGAGCATGTGAACATCTGCAGTGGTGTGACCACAACACATGTAGTAGGACATGCTGAGTTTGATGCAATTGTGTGTATGTGGAAACCCTCTAATCAGGACACTGAAATGAGACCACTTCAAAGGAAGGTTTTGTTGTCATAATGTCCCCTGTGTTTGTGTACTTTTCAACCCTTGAAATCTACCGCTCCCATCAGAGGCATCCCAGTTCTGTGACAAGGTTACTAGGAAATCCCCATTTCAGTAATGTCTTCTTTCTGCAGGAAAGGTGGCAGCCAATGGACTTCCCTTGTTATCACCTAGAGGTGAGTTTGGCTTCAGTTAACATGCCTCTACAGAACTTGCAAGTGTTTGTATTACAATTGCAATACAAACACTCAATTGTGTATTGTATTTTTGTTTAGTGGAAGTTACTAGGTAACCTCAGGTATGATTGTGCTTACTACCAGCCCATGTGTAAAGGCATACATCCCTATTGTTCACCCTAGACCCATTAATACAAACCACAATGAGAGGAGCCAATATCTGAACTCAATATAAATGATCTTAAAGACATTATAATTGCTTCATAATCATGTACTTCCACTTCTAAAGTGATTACTAGATCACTGTGGTTAACTTCCACTAAATCGGTTGCAGAGCCCAGACAGGCATGTATGTACAGGGCTCATGCATGCCTGCCTGCACTCTGCAACTACTATATATATATATGTGCAGGCTAATAGAGACAGGTTGTCCTCTCTGTTGACTACGTAGTAGCTTAGAGCAATATCTAGGCAATGTTCTACCATTTAGTCACTTTTAGTGTGCTACTATTCCCCCGTGCAACGTTCTACCATTGAGTCACTTTTAGTGTCTACCATTGAGTCACTTTTAGTGTCTAGTATTCCCCTACTATTTTAGTGTGCTACTATTCCCCTGTGCAATGTTCTACCACTTAGTCACTTTTAGTGTGCTATATTCCCCAACATATGTATATATGTACCATGTACCAGTCAGCAACATAGCTGCATATGCAATACTGATATACATGATGTACTGTTACGAAACAGTGTGTGTGGCACACTAATTGTCATTAGTGTGGAATTCAAACCATTGCACACTACAGAGTACATTTACAGTTTGGTGCTACAAACCAGCTTTATGAATTGACATCATCATCTGTTACTCTAAACTTTGCCTATTCATGACCTGTGTATACACACTGCTAGTGTCAGGTGCACTCCTATAGCCCATGGAGAATGTTTCTAATTGGAACTGATTACATATGTACAAGTATTTTTAAAGGCACAATACTATCACTTGATTTGCCATTCCCTTTGTGGTGGTTGTTGTATCCATGGGAGATAATTGGGTAATGTACCCCATGTAGGGAGGTGGGGGAGGCTGTGGAGGCTGGGCAGTGACATGTTAATACCTATACCCTTCCTCTCCCAATACAATTCACAGCACACTTTTACTATGTGTGAACTCAAATTCAATTTGTGGATTGAACTTTCCTCCTAATGCTCTCTCTCTCTCTCTCTCTCTCTCTCTCTCTCTCTCTGTGTGTGTGTGTGTGTGTGTGTGTGTGTGTGTGTGTGTGTGTGTGTGTGTGTGTGTGTGTGTGTGTGTGTGTGTGTGTGTGTGTGTGTGTGTGTGTGTGTGTGTGTGTGTGTGTGTGTGTGTGTGTGTGTGTGTGTGTGTGTGTGTGTGTGTGTGTGTGTGTGTGTGTGTGTGTGTGTGTGTGTGTGTGTGTGTGTGTGTGTGTTGTTCAGTTTCTTGGCTACCAGGCCACTCTGGAATCGTACGTTGCCTTGCCAGTGTTGGAAACAAGGTCTATACTGCTGGGTCAGTGTGCTGCATGTATTGGCATGACCTCATAGTGAAACATAGTGACAATACCCCATGTAGAGAACCTCATAACTACTTCCTTTCTTGGTAACTACTATATATGTCTTTACAGTTATGACAGGAGGTTACTAGTACATGAGGTGGCATCACTGTCAGGCAATGGAGACTGCCCACTGAAGACTGTACATGTGTAAGCCACAAGCATACTGCTGTGTTATTGGTTGATCAAACATTTTGTTAAATATTGGGTTAGCATATTGATTGTATTAGAGCCTGGAATACATGTACATTGAAACAAGCTTCAAGCATATACCTTCAAAGTGCTCATCAAGGTTATGGTACAATACTTGTGGGTGTCTTTCTCTATTCCAGCAACTGTGATGCTCATGATGCAGGTATCACATGTCTGCAAATGGCCAAGGATGCAGATGGCAGTGCCTGGTATGTTCACATTACATTCTATGCCCTAGCACAATCTTGCTTATCTCAAAACAAGCCCATTTGCTACCCTTTAATCATGTGCTCATAAAATACTATGCATGAAATACACCGTGTGTACACGTTTTTATGTAGTGCTCTTTCTGATCCAGTGGTGGTTTCCACAACCAACAGTCAAACTATACTTTGTAGTCTACAAGTAGTACCTACTCATGCTATAGTTAGCTGCAGTTTGCCTTGCTGACCTGTTTGAAAGCTCATTTGGCTACACTGTGGAAATACTGCACTGCTCCTTTGCCACTTTCTTCATAATAGGCATTGTAGTTGTATAGAAGGCTGGGTTATGAGTGCTCCATAATGACAATGCTGGGTGTGTATGTTTTTATTGCGGAAGTAAACATGCCAGTTGCTTCGTGCACTGATTTGTAAGTATTCATGAGGGCTAATTATGAATTTCCATTTGGGTAGAGGGAGCACTTATGAGTACGAAGGTCACTAAGTGGATGTGGTTAGGGGATTATGCAATATTTTGTAATCATTAGAGAAACGTGTCCTCAAGGCGCTTTGGAATGTAGTATTACGGGAAGTTACATAACGTGTTTTTAGTAGAGTCCCTGACCTTGGCTAGTGTTATTCTATTGTCCACTTGCCCTCTGGCTAAACTGGGAGTGAAGCCAGCCACACCACACTTTGAGGCAAGTGCTCCGCATGACCCTACACACCCAGTTTCTCAGTGTGGAAAGCACTCTAACTGTCTATATTGTCTGCTCCCTATATCTGTGGTGCTATTACCCCCTCCCCTCCTTCACTAATTTTCTAAATAAAACACTGCCCACATGCCATGGCCATATAAAAGGAGGGAGGGAGAAAAATGCATACATGCATGAAGAGGTTTTGTTTAGCAGGAATGTGTATTAACATTCACCTCATGATACATATAAAATACCTTTGAGTTCCCAATAGAAGTGCTACAGCATGTAATACACACATAGGATCATGCAACTATAAACTCTTTGGTGCCAGGAGGAAGAGGGCATTTTCACGATACTCCATATAAAATGTGTCTGTATTCTGCGGAGCCCCTCGGGTACTGTAGCCTTCTATCCATCACAATGAGTTAGCATTCCCAAGGATGGCTGCTGAGTAAGTACTTGTCGTCACTGCAGGCTCTGTATAAGGCAAACATGCTATTGTGACGTGTGTGTGTGTGCACATGTACATACATGGAGAGTGGAGGGGCACAGTAATATGCCATCTGTAATTAACTTCTGTTTATGTAATTGACCTAAGTTGAAATTTGTACATGTACTTACAATGTACGTATGTCCCAAACATTTCGTAGTCAGTATGTATCCACCTTATGCACAGCAAGTGATTCAACTGCTGTGACTTGGTTGGAGTGCTATATTTTGCCATCATGTTTTTGTGAGTCTTTGTGACTCAATATTTTCTTTGTCCTTCTGCTCATTGTCTGTGCAGGGTAGTGACTGGTTCATTTGACAAGAGGGTCAAGTTGTGGACAGGGGATGGTAAACTGGTCCACACGATACAGTGCAGGTACACATGATCTACACATTCCCATTTACTGGTCCGATAAATGTATGTGCTATACATGTACATGTATATCTTATGTTTTAAGCACTTTGCCTATGGATAGATGTGAACATGCACGCCAGCATACATGTATGTTCACCTCACCTGCAGTGATGCAGTGACTGGAATATGCTATGTGCCACAGACTGGGGTACTTTGGATTGCTGCTGGCTCTACTCAACCTCTGCTCTATGAACCCAAATCTGGAGATAATGTAACTATTTATTTCATGGGTCGTGGTTACACGTAGCCCCCCTGAGTCATATAGAACATGTACATGTAGGTGATCATGTACATGTATCTGTATGGGGAGAGTTGGTACCCTCGAAGATCTTTAACCCACCGTTCCCAGTTCTCAAGGCTGGGCATTCAGTGTCCTACTCTTATATATGTGATGTTTGTATGAAGTGGGTAATGGGTGTTTTTTTTCTATATTCTTTCTAAAATTCCTGTTTGGGTAGTGTGCTATGCACATGGTTTTCATGTACTTAAATTGTCCAGAAAATAGAGATGTATATGTGTCTATGTACAATGTGTGCTTTGAATACTTTTCTGAACTGTTCTGTGTACTTTTCTGCTTTCAGTTTACAGTCATGTATGGCCCATAAAGGGGCAACTCACATGTATATTCATCTACATGTATATATTTTACATGTAGTTCCGTGGATGTAGTGTGCATTGTAAGTATGTTATATGTACAGGTGACAGATTTTGTTCCACTTCTGAACACAGCCTCCAGTAGCAATCGCAGCCACAGGTGTGTCTGTTTGTGAATGCATGATATTCTATCCTTGCGTAGGTGGTAAGCCCCTTCTCTCTTTTCATGATCAAACCGCAGGGAGAGTGTTATTAAGCTACTGAAGTATATTCCAGAAACGAGTGAAGTAATAGGTATGTACATGTACGTAGGTCATGGGCAATAGAAATAGAGACATCATAAAGTTGTTCTCCTTTGTCAATCATGACATACAACATCATGACATGATTTGGGTATATAGTACCATCTGTAGTGTTGGTGGTGACTTGTGCACCCACGTAACTGTAATAAAATTTAAAGTAGAGCCCCACCTCCCCACCCAGTCTCAACATGAAATTTTCCTCTGCCTACATGTACATGTACTACGTGTGTGTGTTCATTAGTCCATAAGAATGCCTGGACTCTGGACTGCCATGGGAACAATTAGAACTCTAGGAATTGCAGATGTGTGGGTACAAGAAATATCAGGTGGTCCATACATGTACTGTGTTTGGCTCTCACAACTGCAATCCAGCGGAGGTTAATTGCTCTGGGATTTACAGCCAGCTTTGCCTTGGCACTATATACATGTACCAATCTCAGTTCCTTTTGAGGTAACCCCAAAGGTCATGGGTTAAAATATTTTTCTGACGGTCTGAAGTGGTTTGTGTTGTGTTGAGTCCCTCTTGTTTTTGTGCAGGCTCCACTAAACTAAAGGAGCTCATCTGCTGGAAGTATAACCCTACATGCTCCATATGCTGCCACCAATCTCCCTCCAACATGTACATTGAGACTTTAACATACAGTGAGCATACTCTTGCAGTACGATATCAACCCCCTATCCTTCTTCCCCTCTGTCATCAGCATCCAAAGTACCCATCCTCATTTTCTCTGGTAGTTTCAATGGAGAAATGGTCAAGTGGGAACAACTTCAGCTTAATCCATTTTTGTACAGGTACTTTTACAGTCTTTTTCTAATAAATATTTCACTTCCCATTTGTGGACCCAACAGCATCTCATGCTCTCTCATGCTTTAATGCCTTTTCTCTCATGCATTTATATACATGGGAACATGTAATTTATCTTCATACAGAAGTAGGTACATGACATAAATACCAGTCTGGAGATCTGTTAATGTATCTACATATTGTAGATGGTGAATAAATCTGCTATCCTGTTCTTAAGGCTCACCCTCTCACACAACGATTAATTAAATGACCTGAGATTAAGGGGGAGCCTGGGGATCAGAGATGTGGTGGCATATCTATAATGTTCACTTGTAGCACTATTTTCCCTTTACAGTCAGGATACTCTAGGCTATAAAGAGGCTCTCTTAAAAGCACTTGACTCTGATGATAACTTTACATCGACAGCCTCTCCCAGTCGTGCTGTAGTGTCCTCCAGCTCCTCCTCCTCCTCCTCCTCTGTTGCTGCAACCAAGAAGACTGGGGGCTCACCCACTCAGGTGGCTGCTGGTCAGGGGCAGATAGGAGGTAGGAGGGAAAGGAAGAGCGGTGGAGGTGGTAGTGTAATTGAGCAAGAGGAGGATCCCTTGAAACAACAGAAAGAGGAGCTAATGAAGGTAACATGTATACGTATATATATAGTTACAGAAGACAAGCTAGTACTACAGTACAATGTACATACACATACATACATGTATGTATGTGTACATATGTTGATGAATGTGAAAGCAGTAGTCTCCTTCATTACCCAACTAATTACAAAGTGTATATACATGTACGACACCTGCTTGATTTTAGTAGATACACATACATATGTTGATTTAATGTGAATCCTTTCTTCACTTCCCAACTAACTACAAAGTGTATATACACGTACAGTGTCTATACTTGATTTCACCCCTCCTATCTATTTAGTAAGTACATGTGTATATGTGTATGCGTACACCATTTTACTGCCACCTCCATTCCATTCCTGTATGTACACAGGCTGAGTATAGAGGATTTGTGTGTTCCCTGTTTGTGGAGAGTCTGGATTTGCTGGTGGCCTCAGCATTGGATGGAAATATCTGTGAGACAGGAGTAGAGGCAGTGCATGGGTATACTTATATTACATGAAACACACATAAAGTGCACCTGTGTACTACAACAGGTAGCTTGAGGAAATTACAGTTGCTGCTACCTGTGGGTGCATGTAGCTTGAAGTGATGTATTCATGTCCTGCTCTAGTTTGATTTACGTGTACTACTTAGTCTAAGACAACCCCTGGATGGTTTTCTATACCAACATACACACAGTGTGTTTCACTGTCACACCCTGAAAGAAAGGAACACCTTTGGCTATCAGGATTCAATGTCACATTGTATAAAGCCACCTTACTGATCAGGGCACCTTCTGTCTCTAATGGTTACTATGTGTTTGCAGGTGTGTGGGGCTATGACAAACATACAGTGCTGGTGCTACAACAAATGCAACGTGAATCTCAGGGACAGAGTAATGAGCATGGCAGTGATAAGGACTGTGTTGATACGGTGGGAGAATATAGGGAGTACAAATGTTAGGGGCAGAACACATTTTCTCTGCTTTGTGAGATAGTACAGTAGCCACATTAAAGACAACAATACATACACTACACAACCATGATGGCATGATTTCTTCCAAAGGGAATATGTTTTTACAGCTCTTTCCCTAGAATTCCACTTTTGCAGCATGTGTCCATGGGTCTCAATCCCTTTGATCCCAATACTTCCTTTTCTTTGTACTGCATTCACTTCACAATGTTTCAAAACATTAAGGGGAATTGACAATGTTTGGGAACTTTGTGTGAGGTGTACATAGCTGTATGTTGACACAGTGAGGGGGAATTGACCAGTAGCATGCTAGCCATATCACACTGCAGGAAGTTATACCATAGGATATTCATTTCTGCATGTTCAATTGTTACTTATGACTACTGGTAACCTTTATTCTACGTGCCATGCCATAAAGTAGGTTTTTGTAAAGACACCACACACACATACACATATATACACAAAAATGGACAAGCATTAAAAGCTTTCACTTGTGGTTTTCTTCTACGCCCATTCTCTGCTCTATTTCAGGAAAGTCTGGGCTAGTGTTAGACAACTCTTAAATTATTGACTATGGACGTTGGCACCTCAAGTCTCTCTACATACAACAGAGAGTAGGATGTGAACCCATGACTTTCAACAAGCATTCCACACACAATAGACCCTCAGTGTATCTGCAGTGCTCAGGATGTATGGCGTGTTGGCACTATCCCTATATAGACAGCCTACTGACACTCTAGTAACACAGATCAGCTGCATTAAGTAGATGTGTGGTGAATGTATGCATTCTATTTTGTGTGTATACAGGATTCGTCCAGTGTAATCAGTCGTGTGGCGGGTTTCACATGCCTCCATGTGTTGACTGGCCACTGTGGCTGTGTGCAGGCCCTGGCTGCAGTGGAGGGATGGACTGATGGAGGGACATACCTGGTGAGGGAACGAAATTAGTGGATACTCTTCTCCCTGTGACTGCTGCCCTCATTGGCTCCTTTCTGTGGTGTAGTCACAGTCTGCACCCACCATGTATACCTGTGGGGTGTCAGTGAGGGTATACTAAGATAGCATTATAGAATCCATTCATTTTTACACACCCTAAATCTGCATGCACCTACAGATATCAGGAGGGTGGGATCTGACTGTGTGTGTGTGGAACCTGCACACTGCCAGGTACAGATACACATTAAAGTACCCAGGTAGTACATACCTGTGGGGGTACGTGTGTATCTACATGGGCATAGCCTGAGGGCTAATGGCTGAATCTAGCCCATATATAATCTATTTGTGGTCCAGCTGTGTGATACTATTGGCAGAGAAATAGGCATTGTTCAAGCTGCCCACATCCTATATCGTACACCTACCGCAACTATGCATGTATCACATACAGTTTATATGCTACCATACAGTATACCATACAGTATACCATACAGTATACTATATGCTACCATACAGTTAGCCATGTCTATGTGTAGGTGGGCACTTGGTGTGCTGTCGATTAATTTGGTCCACACACATATATTTATGTTCCTGTACATTGGTGTATGTAGGTAGAAGTATAATTGTTTGTGTATATCAATTTGTACTACAGTCAGGTGGTCTGTTTACGGGAGAGCCTGCCAGCCCACCTCTCACCTCATCCTAATCTCATCATTACCGACATTGCTTACAGTCCACAAAGGTCATTGTTGCAACTATGTACGTGTATACTACTGATAAACTTTCAAGTGTGTACATCAATCTATCATCAGATCAGGATAACCATCTACATTGTGTACGTAGCATGTCATTCTTGACAAGACTTATAGACGAGTATTTGTATTATGAACAAAAAAACACATTTTGCGGTAGGTGTTGGTTGGAAATGCACCCTACTCTATGAAGCTATTTACCATATACATGTACACTGTGCTATGGTCTGAGGGGATGGTGTAGTCTTACATTGGTTTCCATGCAGGGATGAGTTTGCATATGCCACCTCAGATGGTGTGGTGTGCGTGAGGCAGTTTGCCCTCAGCCCTGACAGCATGTGTCTGCTGGCATCTCTGGAGGGCCACCACGCAGAGGTCACTCAGGTCAGACGTAGTATTGACTGGCTATTAGCATAGGTCTTCTCCATTCCATCCTCAGGTAGTATGTTAGTTGTAGCCCTGATGAAAGTCCCAGTGTATAGTGGCCAAAATGTTGGTGTATTCTCAATGAATATGCAGAATACTACATACTATCTATGTATGACTGTGCAACAGTTTTCCCACTAACTGAAATGGGAACTGATGTTTTCACTCAGTATTGTACACATACATGAAATACCTGGACTAAGGGACTCCCCAGCATAACACAATGCAACTCACCCAAGACAACTATATATTTTGAAGACAAATGAGCTGCCTCAAGGTGGTATTCAAACCCACAACACTGCATTCTAGACAGATACTCTTACCAGCTAGTTAGCGAGGTAGCTCAGCTGTCTGGGCTGAATTACAAATTGGTATTTACCTCCAATGTGTTTCAGGTGTGTTGGAGTAGTGTATCTGGTGGATGGGTGACTGGATCAGCTGACTGCACAGTCAGACTCTGGGTGAGTAGTTATAGCAGGGGAACTGAGGCTCAGTCATCAAACAATGTAAGCTGGTGCATAAGTCCTATCTAACATTAGAAGATGAATTGCATCTCTAAGAGCAAAAATCAGCTGTCTCTCATAGTCCCGTCCACACATACAATTCATCTGTAGAATATAAAATTTGTTCATCTCTTTGTGTGGTGTTTGGTGGTATATGCCACACAGGAATGCCCAGGGTAATTTAAAACCTATGCTTGGGTAAAATCTGGTACATGATTGAATTATATGTGTGGATGAGCAGAATACTTTGACGTTCTTTATCTAATTGGTGTTTAGCTTATCAAACACATGTAGTTATGTATGTTCTCTGTCTGGAGTGTATGTACATGTAAGGCACATGTAAATTGTGTGGATAAAAGAATAACCCCATGAGATGAACCATTAAGTTGGTTTTTCCATACAATAGGAGTCACATGCTATCTCTCCTTCTTCTTGTCACTCCCTCTTGTTCCTACCCCCTTCTCCTCCCTCTGCTAGCCAGGTCAGTGTGATGTCAGTGAGGGTGAAGAGGAGGGAGTGTGTGTCTCTGTAGGAGATCCAGTATCTGTCCTGTGCGTGGACCAGACCACTGGCTGCATTGTGGTGGCTGTGCAGAGCATCCTCAAGTATGATTTTACCATACTCAGCTACTATAGACACCTCCCGTCAGACTTGGTGATAAGTACATCAGTAGTCAGTCCCCATCCAACTCAGCACTGATCCTTCTTCATCTTGTTAGCAGTGTATGCATATCCATCTACGTAGTTGCAAATGTAAAGCAGCTCAATCTTGTTCTCTAGCTCACCCTACAGTATTTTGCATTCCTTTAGAAAGTAAATTGGTCCATATTATGAGCTGCCAAAGTGTTGAGGTATGGAATGTATTTACAGGATGTAAAAAGCACCGTGTGTGTGTGTGTGTGTGTGTGTGTGTGTGTGTGTGTGTGTGTGTGTGTGTGTGTGTGTGTGTGTGTGTGTGTGTGTGTGTGTGTGTGTGTGTGTGTGTGTGTGTGTGTGTGTGTGTGTGTGTGTGTGTGTGTGTGTGTGTGTGTGTGTGTGTGTGTGTGTGTGTGTGTGTGTGTGTGTGTGTGTGCAGGGTATACAACAAGAACCTGGAGCTGCTGCAGGTCAGTAGAGGTCACAGTGATGTAATAAGAAGCATTATACACATTGCAGATAGAAAGCAGGTACATATGTACATACGTACATTCATAATGTACTTCAAATGTTGCGTCTCTGCTTTAGAAGAGGCCTCTGAATTGCTTTTCAGTTGCACGGTAATCCTAGGCTCACTCCCTCGCATTCCACAATGCATGCAGTGTACACACAATGTGCTGCCTTCTGTTGTTTTCAGTACGTATCATCTAGCTGGGATGGGACTGTGAGGGTGTGGAGGGCCTACCACTAGCTGGGATACATTCACTGGCTCTGCATTGGTTTCAGAGGTGAGCCAACTGTGAACATGTGAATGCATCGATCGACACACCCACAAGTTTCATGCTGCCTTAAACTTTGAACTCGTCATGACCAATGTTCCATTCTGACTTGGTGTTTGTCTCTCGGTTTCACTAGCTATACACATGCATGATTCTTAGCTGTATAAGAGAGGGCAACCCCACCTACTGGAAATACATTGTTGTCCCTTTTACCTACTGGAAATACATCGTTATCCCTTTTACCAATGCATTTTCAATATTTCATCATTGTGCACATGTGCAGGTGTATTTGTATGCTGTTCCTGCTCACACATAGTGACGAGCATTCATCTAGTTATAGAGTAGGTTGGAGTTGTGTAAGGACACTCTTTACTTATAGCACATTCTCTTGTAGCAGAGACCAGGTATAACCCTGTCATGTCTTTCACTTGTTTACAGCAAACTTTAGCTGGTCCACACACACAACCCTGGCGAACATCACTTACAGGTTTAATTATTGCTATTTTTATACTTTTTATACAAAGACCATCTGTCTTTATTTTATTGGATGTATATGCAGATTTTGATATTCTATTTTTCACTTGATACGCTCACTACATTCCCACCTGGTGTGAAATTTCACCACAAGAGTATAGTTTGTCATTGTCATTGGATACAAGTGGATTCATGCATGACTTGGACATGTTATGTGTATCTGTAATTGCAGAGAATGCATTGAAGCATGTAACATTATCAACAACCTTCATGGCTTTGATAATGAAAGAGTAGCAGAAATATTAAACCTGATGAATGAATGAAGCACAGCACTTTGAATCAAATAATAACACAAGAACAGCTATACATGCAAACATCGTGGTTGAATAATGATTGTCCTAATAGGTTGATTGATTCTACAGAGAAACTATCAACTGGTGGGGGGTGTCTTGCGATCACGAGTAGTGTCAGACTGGAAGTAGTCCTTGAGGGGAGATAGGATGTGGCGGAGGACAGGCACATTCCAGGCTTTGCCCAGTAGCTTCTGCCGACCAGACCGGCCTAGGTTGCCCACATCAATGTAATGGTCAAGAAACCCAAAGAGTCTGTGTAGAGAATTATGACATGATACTCTCCAACTCATGACATACTCCATCCCAGATGGCACCAGTCTACTGAAAATTTCTTTGATGGTCTACCTAAAAATTAACAAATGTGGTCACCTTTGTTTGGCGTGTATGTAGTAACCATGTGCATGAAAAGGGCTGGGGCTTGCAACACGCAAATTGGCGCTAATTTAACAGGTTACGCATTGATGTAACTACAAAACATCATTGAAAAACAAACTGTTGAATGATGTAGGAATGGTAGTGCCCAAAATCAGAAAAAAAGGACTGTACATATGCAGCAAGACAGAGGCGACAAATACCTTTTATTAGTATGGGGTTACAACTGTTGAATGATGTAGGAATGGTAGTGCCCAAAATCAGAAAAAAGGACTGTACATATGTAGCAACAAATACCTTTTATTAGTATGGGGTTACGTGGTATTTTAGTTGCATGCCATCATCCCCTGTCTTGCTGCACATGCACATTTCTGGCACTGCCACTCCTACATGTACGTTCTTCAACATTTTAATTTACCATGTTAGAAGCAGGCAAGGGAACACAAGCTCACCTCTCCATATCAGTACACCACAGCACATGGTCCTCAGACAGGTTGGGCCATTCTATCCCATCCACAAGAGGTGCTGTACGTACCGGGTATATGGCTCTCTTTGTCTGCTTAATGGAGTTCATCTTGGTGGTGATGGTACGGAGCTTATTAAACTGGGCATAGCGGGAGCAGTTGGGCTCCAGGCAGTCTTGTAGAGTCAGCCTGTCTCCAGGTAGTGGTGTCACTGCCCTAAAGTGTGCATCACACACTATACGACACTATACAAACGAACACAAGGTCAGCTTGTGTTCCATTGCTAATATGGTGGCCACACACTCTAGGAGACATACATGAATCCACAGGATTGTTTTGGGAACCATAGAATATAGAAGAGGCCTACACATATCTTCTCCAGGGCCTTCAGTTAGTGCCTTGCTATTTAGCTACACAAGCACCTGTTCATTCCTGGGATGTTTCCCCAGAAGTATCTGGCTCTATGAGAGGCAGAGATGTCCTTGGCATCCACCACCACTGGGTTGCACTGCACAAAATACACATGTGTTCCTCTTGTCACACACACACATATAGTATTACATTATAGCATAACTGTCTCTGTGTAAAGAGAGTGGTGCACTGCTATGCATTACGGCACAGGGCTTATTGTGCCTTAAACTTGGTTACATGTATGAAGGTTCCAGGTATATGTGCACTGACCCAACTGCTACCTATCACATATCACCAATCACATATGACCAAACTGCACATGACCCAACTGCACCAATCACGTGACCCAACTGCCACTTATCACATATCACCCATCACATATGATCAAACTGCACCCATCACATATGACCCAACTGCCACCTACCACATATCACCCATCACATATGACCAAACTGCACCCATCACATATCACCCATCACATATGACCCAACTGCCACCTACCACATATCACCCATCACATATGACCCAACTGCACCAGGCTAGACTTTCATTTATTGCCCTCCATTGCATGTGTGCATTTGTCTTTCCCTTGTGTATGTACAAACCTTTGGAAACTGACTTTAATGTTTGTAGTGCTCCACAATGGCCTGCCTTTTGGGATATGTAAATTCCCAGGGATAGTCTGCATATCTAAATATGTACATACGTAGTAACTCAGTGATGAGTCATGCTATTGAGCAGCGGCAGGAGCAGTGATTGAGTATAGAATGTATGAGCATGAGTTAGACAAGGAGCACAGTGGCTCCTTCAGCAACTGTACCAACATGGATGTACACAAGGTACGCCTGCTTGCACTGACGAGGGGTGTGACTGGAGCACTGTGTCTTCTGGTATGTGTGGTCACAATATTCCTCCTCGTACGCAAGAGGGATCTTGTCAAAACTCTGAGAGAGAGTACACAGGCCCGGCTCATGGGATACTTGCTGCTCTCTACAACTGTTTACCTCATGGTGATTAGCACTCACCTGGAGCATTACTGGAACTATGATGGGAGTGGAAACAACACAGCACAGAGAGAGCAATGGCAGGTTGGCATACCTATGGCAGTCTCTAGCATACCCAAATGGACTCTGCCTCTAGTCTCATCCCCAGAGTCTTCCTCTAGATAAGCACACATGTGAGTGGTCACCTCTGAACTCCCTAATGGGGGTTCAAAAGTCACCACATAAAATTAGAGTATGCTGAGGGAAGGCCAGGGGGGTGAGGCTACTATGCCTCATAAGGAAACATATTCTGCAACCTGACTAGTTCATTGGTAGCTCTAAGCCTGTAATGTGTGCCTACAGACCCTGATCTCCCCACTGCAGGTAGATCTGTGTGTGGCTATTGGTATGGCCGATCAGTACACAGGTACTGTACAGCTGTTCTTCACTACTGGTATAGCTATCTACTTCATCTACCTCTCCATGAAATTATTGTGCAAGCAAAAATTCGATATGGACAATGCCAAGACATGCAGGAGAATGTTGGAGACACTCCTTGTGGTATCATCTGTGGTTGTGCCTGCACTCTATGTGTGGGTGCCATTCAGAGCAGTGCCGTATGGAGAGACTGGTCCATGGTGCTGGATCAGATCTTTCAAAGAGACTGCAGTGAGATAAAGGGAAGCTTCTGGGAGCAGATGGGAATTTGGTACATACCTTTTGGGATAGCAGCATTTTTCTCTTTCTTTGCAATCACTCTATTCCTAGCGGGTCTCTGCCACTCCATGGCGCAGTTTAAGAAACGAAAAGGACAGAAGAAAGGGGAAGCGTGTCTGCTAATTGCATTCCTGTGTACCTATTGCCTATTGTTCCTGGTGGAGATTGTCTGTCATAGTATTGCCGAACGGGTCAAAGTCGACCACTTCACTGTGTGGATGCTGTATGCTCTGTCACCCCCTCTCAGTGGAGTGATGCTGCCCATAGGACTGCTGATATACACCTACACAGGCACACTGCGAGAAGTGGCCAAAGAATACTGCAAATGTCACTGCATACGACGCAGGACATGGTTCATCACACTCTTTAGAGATCCATCTAGTTTTACTCGTGCCCCAACAGTTTATCGGAGTAGTGATTTTGTCCGGCTAAGCAATGGGGCAGAGGACATGTCAGTTCAGCTCCCAATGCCACATGAAAGAACTGGACTCATCAACCATGCAAGTGACTGACTAGATACAAACAAGAAAAGCTATATGCATGTGCATGAATCTTTTCTATGTGTATGCTGAGTGTGATCTAATTATAGACAATAGAAAATAAAATGTTAAAGGATGTAGGCACTGCAGTATATATGCAGCATACAGTAGAGACCAAAAGACATTACCAAGCATTCACTCTTAGTCTGTTTTTAGTCTCTGTTTTGGGCATTTACAGTTCCCGTTTACCTCACATCTCACCTCTGGAGCATCTGTTCTTCCTGAAAATTCTGTCACATACTCAGTGGGCAACGGAGGTCAAAAAAATTGTGGGGTTTTCTCTGAAACCGCTCCGTTCAAAAGTTATGGTGTTACTTGCTTTCCTACGGCATCTTACGTGTATCCGTAATTGCAGGAGCATGGAGCATGTAACATTATCAACAACCTTCATGGCTTTGATAATGAGAGTAGCAGATATATTAAACCTGATGGATGAATGAAACACAGCACTTTGAATCAAATAACACAAGAAGAGCTACAAATGTATACAAGTGTAAAAACATTTTCACTAAAATGTTGAAGGATGTAGGGATCAAAGTGCCAAAAAGTATAGAAACAAGGTCAAAGTGCAGCATGCATGCAGACAAAGGCAGGGGATGATAGCATGCAACAATCATAACATGCGTAACCCCTTTTAGTATTTACAGATGTAGGGATATGGGCGCTCGAAACAGCGGAAGTCTGCATGCACAAAACTAACTTCACGTGTTCGGCACGTGAGCAAACCAGAAAATGGCGTCTAAAGCTAACACTTGTAGGGTTGCAGACCTGAATTTGACGGCTTTGGGAGAAGGTATGAAGATTTTGTGCATCAAGGATCATGTATGCTCCAATATAAATGATTTTTGTGAAAGAATTAGAGCGATTACTAACCCCAGTTTTGCGGTAGGCCGTTTGAACTGAATTAGAAAGAAGAAGATGATGAACAATCGGGGTTTTTACAAATTTCCGAGAATCACTTTAGCTGTATATGTTACGTACTTGAGAGTATTAAAGTGTATAGAAGCACTTGCAGAGCATGTAGTTTGTCTGAAAAGGCTTAAAACATCCGCGTTCGGGAGTTCTGAGCCGTTACTTTTGTTAAGGCTTAATGGGTGTGTCGGCGCCATCCAGTCTACCGACTCTATGATACATGCAAACATCGTGGTTGAATAATGACTGTCCTAATAGGTTGATTGATTCTACAGAGAAACTTGATTCTACAGAGGAACTGTCAACTGGTGGGGGGTGTCTTGCGATCACGAGTAGTGTCAGACTGGAAGTAGTCCTTGAGGGGAGATAGGATGTGGCGGAGGACAGGCACATTCCAGGCTTTGCCCAGTAGCTTCTGCCGACCAGACCGGCCCAGGTTGCCCACATCAGTGTAATGGTCAAGAAACCCAAAGAGTCTGTGTAGAGAATTATGACATGATACTCTCCAACTCATGACATACTCCTCCCCAGATGGCACCAGTCTACTTCTATTTATGATCATGAACAGTTGAGATGACATTTATTCCAGAAGGTAGCATGCTTTATGTCTAACTGACTAGCTATAGTGTGTGGTGTTTCCAGCGATATACCAGTTGGGCTTACTACTTTATTGTGCAATTTTTAATGTATCACTGTCAGAGAGTTGGTAGACTCTATATGTAGGGATGGTGCCGACATGCCCTATCATAGAGTCGGTAGACTCTATATGTAGGGATGGCACCGACACGCCCATTAAGCCTTAACAAAAGTAACGGCTCAGAACTCCCGAACGCGGATGTTTTAAGCCTTTTTAGACAAGCTACATGCTCTGCGAGTGCTTCTATACACTTTAATACTCTCAAAGTACGTAAAATATACAGCTACAGTGAATTTCGGAAATTTGTAAAAACCCGGATTGTTCATCATCATCTTCTTCTTCTTCTTCTTCTTCTTCTTCAGTTCAAACGACCTACTGCGAAACTGGGATTAGTAATCGCTCTAATTCTTTCACGAAAATCATTTATACAGAAGCGTACATGATCCTTGATGCACAAAATCTTCATACCTTCTCCCAAAGCCGTCAAACTCCAGGTCTGCAACCTTACAAGTGTTAGTTTAGACGCCATTTTCTTGTTTGCTCACGTGCCGAACACGTGAAGTTAGTTTTGTGCACAGTTCGTCGAGCTGCCGCTGTTTCGAGCGCTGTGTTGTCTTTTTTGGCTACCTTGCTCCATTTCTTTGAACGACTAACTGTTGCAGGCAACTGGACCCGCTGTTGTACTCAGTAGGCAATATTCGTACAAAACAGGATGTAGGAGTCACTGACAATTGCTAGATATCCTGCTTATAGGTATGCAAGGGAGGTAGAACTCTGCACGAAAGTCGGTAGGTTTATATGTGTTGCTACACACAGTAAAAACCAGTGAAACAAGTGTAAAAACATTTTCACTAAAATGTTGAAGGATGTAGGGATTGAAGTGCCAAAAAGTATAGAAACAAGGTCAAAGTGCAGCATGCATGCAGACAAAGGCAGGGGATGATAGCATGCAACAATCATAACATGCGTAACCCCATATCCCTACATCTGTAAATACTAAAAGGGGTTACGCATGTTATGATTGTTGCATGCTATCATCCCCTGCCTTTGTCTGCATGCATGCTGCACTTTGACCTTGTTTCTATACTTTTTGGCACTTCAATCCCTACATCTTTCAACATTTTAGTGAAAATGTTTTTACACTTGTATAAATGAGCATGGCAGTTATAAACCTTTTCAGACACAGACATGCTGCATGAGTAAGACACTCAAAAGTATGCAAACTACAATGCTACAATGATATATACACAGAAAATTTCTTTGATGGTCTACCTCAAAATTAACAAATGCTGTCACCTTTGGTGTGTATGTAGTAATGACCATGTGCATCAAAACTACATGTATGCTGTTATGTACGATGATAGACTGTGACACTATACAAACGAACACAAGGTCAGCTTGTGTTCCATTGCTAATATGGTGGCCACACACTCTAGGAGACATAAGTGAATCCACAGGATTGCTTTGGGAACCATAGAATATAGAAGAGGCCTATGTATATCTTCTCCAGGGCCTTCAGTTAGTGCCTTGCTATTTAGCTACACAAGTACCTGTTCATTCCTGGGATGTTTCCCCAGAAGTATCTGGCTCTATGAGAGGTAGAGATGTCCTTGGCATCCACCACCACTGGGTTGCACTGCACAAAATACACATGTGTTCCTCTTGCCACACACACACATATATAGTATTACATTATAGCACAACTGTCTCTGTGTAAAGAGAGTGGTGCACTGCTATGCATTACGGCACAGGGCTTATTGTGCCTTAAACTCGGTCACATGTATGAAGGTTCCAGGTATATGTGCACTGACCTGCAAGAACCTGGATATGATCTGCTTGTCTTGTGCTTTCATGGACACCACATTCTCATACAGCCAGAACAGAGGCCTGGGTTAACAATAGAAAGATCATTACAGGGGCTTCCTCCAAGCACTAGGTCAAAGGGACCATGTTCTTTGATCTATGTACAGTACAGAGACATGTGATATGCATGAATTTTTCTCCGTGAGCTTAGCATATATATACCTGCAGTTGTACAGAGATATCCTTCTATGCACACAACTACATTCTGTAATTTGCTTTTTTTGACGCAGAGTATACGAAAATATTTCATTCATTTTTACTACTAAGTAGTTTTCTGATGAAAATTGAGAACGTAGAGTGTGAGGTATACATGTGTTCCCTGCATGTCACTCTAACTGTGATTGATCATATGTCCATTCATTGTTTTTGCATTACAATTTCATATACTGGATTCTTTCTGAAATTGTCTTTACATGAAAAATGTAAATTTTGGTACATGTATATATGTAGCAATCAATGTGTGGTATGACTGGCTGATAAGTACTTGCCTCCTTTTCTGTGATCTTGGAGATATTTCCAATATGGACCATTTCCTTATGCCACACAATATGGACCATTTCCTTATGCCACACATGAGATACCTGCACATTGAGAATACAGAGTTACTTGTATATATGCATGCATAAAATATACAAGCATTCTGCTTGCATTCTTAATGAAAAAATGAATACACTTACAACATGCACAAAGAAAACATTCTGGGATTTGAACCCCCACTCTGCTTTCTAGGTGACAGACACTCTTACAAACTAAACTACCGAGGCAGCTCAGCTGGGCGGACTGAATCACACATACAAATCAACAAAAAGCAACCAAAGCTTCTCAACCTGTGAAGTCGTATTAGATAACACACAAGCAAACCTTAATTGCATCTGGGTCAATCTCAGAGGCAACATATTTGCCAATTTTAATGCCCAGCTTCTTCAACACTAACAGTCCAGTCCCTATGCCATCAAAGAGTCCAAGCACATGAATGGGCTTACGCTGCTCAGGGGAGATGGGTGAGAAGTGAGTAGATTCCTGTGTGTTGAAGGAGAGAGGCATGTATATGTATGTACAACATGTACATGTAGAAGAGATTATGAGGAAATGATTCCCTATCTTCATAACATATCATACAATAGGAGGTGACGAAGAAGGCTACAGTGTAACTTTTCACCATTGCAGCATGAACATGAGTGAACTTCACCCATCACATACATGTACATTTCTGGAAACTATACCCATCACATGGTCAACACTTGAGCAAACTGCAACCCTACTGCCACCTACCACATATCACCCATCACATATGACCCAACCGCCACCTACCACATATCACCCATCACATATGACCCAACCGCCACCTACCACATATCACCAATCACATATGACCCAACTGCCACCTACCACATATCACCCATCACATATGACACAACTGCCACCTACCACATATCACCCATCACACCAAATAGCTATACCAGCAGCATGGCTGCACTTTCATTTATTGCCTTTCATTGCATGTGTGCATTTGTTTTCCCTTGTGTATGTACAAACCTTTGATATTTTCAGAAAGGAAACTGACTTATATAGCTAATGTTTAGCTTTTGGGATATGTAAATTTCCAGGGATAGTCTGCATATCTAAATATGTACATACGTACACCTATATATGTAGCAACTCAGTGATGAATTATACTATTGGGCAACAGCAGGAGCAGTGATTGAGTATAGAATGTATGAGCATGAGTTAGACAAGGAGCACAGTGGCTCCTTCAGCAACTGTACCAACATGGATGTACACAAGGTACGCCTGCTTGCACTGACGAGGGGTGTGACTGGAGCACTGTGTCTTCTGGTATGTGTGGTCACAATATTCCTCCTCGTACGCAAGAGGGATCTTGTCAAAACTCTGAGAGAGAGTACACAGGCCCGGCTCATGGGATACTTGCTGCTCTCTACAACTGTTTACCTCATGGTGCTTAGCACTCATCTGGAGCATTACTGGAACTATGATGGGAGTGGAAACAACACAGCACAGAGAGAGCAATGGCAGGTTGGCATACTATGGCAGTCTCTAGCATACCTAACAGACTCTGCCTCTAGCCTCATCCCCAGAGTCTTCCTCTAGACCTGCACACATATGAGTGGTCACCTCTGAACTCCCTAATGGGGGTTCAAAAGTCACCACATAAAATTAGAGTATGCTGAGGAAAGGCCAGGGGGGTGAGGCTACTATGCCTCATAAGGAAACATATTCTGCAACCTGACTACTTCTATCTTGGTGGCTCTGGACCTGTAATGTGTGTGAGAGAGTCTACAGAGCCTTATCTCCCCACTGCAGGTAGATCTGTGTGTGGCTATTGGAATGGCCGACCAGTACACAGGTAGTGTACAGCTGTTCTTCACTACTGGTATAGCTATCTACTTCATCTACCTCTCCATGAAATTATTGTGCAAGCAAAAATTCGATATGGACAATGCCAAGACATGCAGGAGAATGTTGGAGACACTCCTTGTGGTATCATCTGTGGTTGTGCCTGCACTCTATGTGTGGGTGCCATTCAGAGCAGTGCCGTATGGAGAGACTGGTCCATGGTGCTGGATCAAATCTTTGAAAGGAGACTGCAGTGAGATAAAAGGAAGCTTCTGGGAGCAGATGGGGATTTGGTACATACCTTTTGGGATAGCAGCATTTTTCTCCTTCTTTGCAATCACTCTATTCCTAGCGGGTCTGTGCCACTCCATGTCGCAGTTTAAGAAACGAAAAGGACAGAAGAAAGGGGAAGCGTGTCTGCTAATTGCATTCCTGTGTACCTATTGCATATTGTTCCTGGTGGAGATTGTCTGTCATAGCATTGCCGATCGGGACAAAGACGACCACTTCACTGTGTGGATGCTGTATGCTCTGTCAACCCCTCTCAGTGGAGTGATGCTGCCCATAGGACTGCTGATATACACCTACACAGGCACACTGCGAGAAGTGGCCAAAGAATACTGCAAATGTCACTGCATACGACGCAGGAGATTGTTCATCACACTCTTTAGAGATCCATCCAGTTTCACTTGTGACCCAACACTTTATCGGAGTAGTGATGATTATGTCCACCTAAGCAATGGGCCAAAGGACATGTCAGTTCAGCACCCAATGCCACATGAAAGAACTGGACTCGTCAACCAACTGACTGACTAGATACAAACAAGGCTATATGCATGTGCATGAATATTTGCTCTTTATAAATGGTTCTTTCTATGTGTATGCTGAGTGATCTGATATATAAAGGATGTAGGCACTGCAGTATATATGCAGCATACAGTAGACACCAAAAGACATTACCAATAGCATTCACTCTTAGTCTGTTTTCAGTCTCTGTTTTGGGCATTTACTGTTCCCGTTTACACACCATTTTGTTAGGTTCCGTTTCCATTTCTCTCCACCTGTACTTTGCTGGACATTCAAGATCTTGTGTGAGACAGTTTCAGCTAGTGAGTCAGTGAAGATGTTGTACACGAAACACATGTGCCAGTTTACTCTTGTTTCTCTGTTGTTTTTATTTTGTGTAGCAATGTTTAACTCCGATTTTAGTGCCTTGTTTAATGGTGCATTGTGAGTTCCACCCCTTTTCTGCTGTGTATGGGTAGGTTCACACAATGCTTCAGACATGTACATTTGCTATGGATGTGGTCACAATGTCACCTTAACTGTCAGTATGAGTAGTTAATGAGCTAGTACAATGACCACAGAGCAGCGTACACTTACATATTCCATCTCGTTGTCATTGAGGAAGAGCTCTTGCAGCTTGACGTCCCAATCCCCTCTCCTGGTCAGTAACCCCACAGAGTGGAACTCAGGACAACACATATAGCATAGCCACTGGTCTGCTGCCTTCACCTATACACCATCCAACTCTGCATACAAAGTTTCCTTGGATGAAGTAAGTAGGTTCACCTTGCACTCTTTACAAAGGGCTCCATGGAAGAGAGGATGTTCAGCCACAACAGCCATATCTCCACATGCAATACACAGGTCTTGGGGAGGAGGGTGAAAGATAGTACATAGTAATACTGAAATATATGCACCCCATTGCATGCTAGTTGAGCCTCCTTTATTCTCATGTCTGCGCAGCAAAAACAGGTGACTGTTGTGTGTAGCAACATGTGTATAGACCTCCAGTTTTTGTACAGAGGTCTACTACCTCTTGCATGCCGAGTAGCAGAGTAGCTAGCAAAATGTACAGTACTGTAACCATGACCTATACATGGGCAATACAGTTAGCAATATTTCAGGCAGTACTGTGCACCCTAGACAATATGATAATAGCCAGATCTGAGCCTCCCTTCTTTTGATTATCTGAGACCTGCCACACCCACCCTATATATCAACCTCCTATTAAGCTATTTCAATCAAGTGGCACCATTAAGCACATTACCTACCACTTATCTTCATTTTCCCTTCTGTCACAGATTCAAAATGACCTTTAGTACAAAATAACAACAAATCAACATACATGTACAATGAATAACATAGCACATGTAGCCTTTAGAGGCACACTGTACATGTATGCTATGTGTATAAGGCAAGAGACTGTTCACTCTATCATTTACAAACAGTTTTCCTTCCTTTTTTTTTTTTTTTCACCTTTCCTACTGACCTGTAGGAGCATCACCTTCGTTTTCTTCTTGGGAGGTTCACCCTCTTCACCCCCATCACCTCCAACCTTCCCCTGCCTCCCTTCCTCTCCCCTCCTTCCTCCACCGTCCATTGCCACAACCTGAACCCCCATACTTTGCTCTGCATGCGTAAAAACACTCTTAGTTGACACACACACACACACACACACACACACACACACACACACACACACACACACACACACACACACACACACACACACACACACACACACACACACACACACCAGGTGGCGGTAAGAGTCCCATGGGACCAGCAGGCTGGAAGCCATGTTGGGCCCAATGCAGCATCTCTTGTTCCAACGAGTTGAGTAAGATATTTTCCCTCTCTCCTCTCCCCGCCCTCTTTCTCCTCCTCTTCCCACCTCTAGATTTAGAGGACACCTCTATAGGAGGGGAAGAGAAAATTCAAATAGAGTATTACAGTGGAGCACTTCTTCCAGGTCAAAATATACTGCCATAACAATGTTTGCATTTACTTTATGCATGTATATGTAAATACGATGAGCATAACAGTCGGCACTCCATCACATCACAGGTTGATAACACACTGCCCTGCCATCTGCATGCATGCTAATGGCAAGTTACAAGTTTTTTTTAGCCTTTACTATGACACTAGCTTTAGCACTTGAGGCTAAGTATTAGTCTGTGAAGTGTGGATCTTCAGTCTCCTCAGGCTCCCTCCCCCACATTCCACAATGCATGCAGTGTACAAACAATGTGCTGCCTTCTGTTGTTTTCAGTACGTATCATCTAGCTGGGATGGGACTGTGAGGGTGTGGAGGGCCTACCACTAGCTGGGATACATTCACTGTCTCTGCATTGGTTTCAGAGGTGAGCCAGCTGTGAACATGTGAATGCATCGACACACCCAAAAGTTTCATGCTGCCTTAAACTTTGAACTCGTCATGACCAATGTTCCATTCTGACTTGGTGTTTGTCTCTCGGTTTCACTAGCTATATACATGTATGATTCTTAACTGTATAAGAGAGGGCAACCCCACCTACTGGAAATACATCGTTGTCCCTTTTACCAATGCATTTTCAATATTTCATCATTGTGCACATGTGCAGGTGTATTTGTATGCTGTTCCTGCTCACACATAGTGACGAGCATTCATCTAGTTATACAGTAGGTTGGAGTTGTGTAAGGGCACTCTTTACTTATAGCACATCCTCTTGTAGCAGAGACCAGGTATAACCCTGTTATGTCTCTCACTTGTTTACAGCAAACTTTAGCTGGTCCACACACACAAACCTTGGCGAACATCACTTACAGGTTTAATTTTTATACTTTTTATACAAAGACCATCTGTCTTTATTTTATTGGATGTATATACAGATTTTGATATTCTATTTTTCACTTGATATGCTCACTACATTCCCACCTGGTGTGAAATTTCACCACAGGAGTATAGTTTGTCATTGTCATTGGATACAAGTGCATTCATGCATGAATCTGGACATGTTATGTGTATCTGTAATTGCAGAGCACACATTTGAGCATGTAACATTATCAACAACCTTCATGGCTTTGATAATGAAAGAGTAGCAGAAATATTAAACCTGATGAATGAATGAAGCACAGCACTTTGAATCAAATAACACAAGAAAAGCTATACATGCAAACATCTTGGTTGAATAATGATTGTCCTAATAGGTTGATTGATTCTACAGAGAAACTTGATTCTACAGAGAAACTGTCAACTGGTGGGGGGTGTCTTGCGATCACGAGTAGTGTCAGACTGGAAGTAGTCCTTGAGGGGAGATAGGATGTGGCGGAGGACAGGCACATTCCAGGCTTTGCCCAATAGCTTCTGCCGACCAGACCGGCCCAGGTTGCCCACATCAGTGTAATGGTCAGGAAACCCAAAGAGTCTGTGTAGAGAATTATGACATGATACTCTCCAACTCATGACATACTCCTCCCCAGATGGCACGTACCAGTCTACTTCTATTTCTGATCATGAACAGTTGAGATAACATTTATTCCAGAAGGTAGCAAGCTTTATGCCTAACTGACTAGCTATAGTGTGTGGTGTTTCCAGTGATATACCAGTTGGGCTTACTACTTTCATTGTACAATTTTTAATGTATCACTGTCAGAGAGTCAGTAGAATCTATATGCATAGCCTTAACAAATATAACTGAGCACGGCAGTTATAAGCTTTTTCAGACACAGACATGCTGTATGAGCACAACTACATGGTAAGACACTCAAAAGTACGTTAAACTATATACAATGCTACAATGATATATACACGGAAAATTTCTTTGATGGTCTACCTAAAAATTAACAAATGTGGTCACCTTTGTTTGGCGTGTATGTAGTAATCATGTGCATCAAAAGGGCTGGGGCTTGCAACACGCAAAATCGGTACTAATTTAACAGGTTACGCATTGATGTAACTACAAAACATCATTGAAAAACGAACTGTTGAATGATGTAGGAATGGTAGTGCCCAAAATCAGAAAGAAAGGACTGTACATATGCAGCAAGACAGAGGCGACAAATACCTTTTATTAGTATGGGGTTACAACTGTTGAATGATGTAGGAATGGTAGTGCCCAAAATCAGAAAAAAGGACTGTACATATGTAGCAACAAATACCTTTTATTAGTGTGGGGTTACGTGGTATTTTAGTTGCACGCCATCATCCCCCGTCTTGCTGCATATGCACATTTCTGGCACTGCCACTCCTACATGTACATTCTTCAACATCTTAATTTACCATGTTAGAGGCAGGCAATGGAACACAAGCTCACCTCTCCATCTCAGTACACCACAGCACATCTCCCTGCATTTGGTCCTCAGACAGGTTGGGCCGTTCTATCCCATCCACAAGAGGTGCTGTACGTACCGGGTATATGGCTCTCTTTGTCTGCTTAATGGAGTTCATCTTGGTGGTGATGGTACGGAGCTTATTAAACTGGGCATAGCGGGAGCAGTTGGGCTCCAGGCAGTCTTGTAGAGTCAGCCTGTCTCCAGGTAGTGGTGTCACTGCCCTAAAGTGTGCATCACACTACATGAATGCAGTTGCGTACGATGGTAGACTGTGACACTATACAAACGAACACAAGGTCAGCTTGTGTTCCATTGCTAATATGGTGGCCACACACTCTAGGAGACATACATGAATCCACAGGATTGCTTTGGGAACCATAGAATATAGAAGAGGCCTATGTATATCTTCTCCAGGGCCTTCATTCCCCACGGTTAGTACCTTGCTACATGTATTTAGCTACACAAGTACCTGTTCATTCCTGGGATGTTTCCCCAGAAATATCTGGCTCTGTGAGAGGCAGAGATGTCCTTGGCATCCACCACCACTGGGTTGCACTGCACAAAATATACATGTGCCTTCCTCTTGCCACACACACACATAAATATAGTATTACAATATAGCACAACTGTCTCTATGTAAAGGGAGTGGTGCACTGCTATGCATTACGGCACAGGGCTTATTATGCCCCAAACTCGGTTACATGTATGAAGGTTCCAGGTATATGTGCACTGACCTGCAAGAACCTGGATATGATCTGCTTGTCCTGTGCTCTCATGGACACCACATTCTCATATAGCCAGAACAGAGGCCTATCACCATTCCCAGCTAACCTCACATAGCACAGAATACGGAAGAACTCAAAGAACAGCCTCCCAGTGCCTTCTGTGTGGACATTAATCATTGATAGCTGTACATACATGTCTATTGGCAATGTTGCTCCTGTACACTGACTAGTTAATGACTGCCTCGGTAACCTAATGTAGGTTGCTTACCATAGATCCCTTTTCTGGCTGGGTTAACAATAGAAAGATCATTACAGGGGCTTCCTCCTAGCACCAGGTCAAAGGGACCATGTTCTTTGATCTATGTACAGTACAGAGACATGTGTTAGGCATGAATTTTTCTCCATGAGCTTAGCATATACCTGCAGTTGTACAGAGATATCCTTTCATGCACACAACTACATTCTGTAATTTGCTTTTTTCAACGCAGAGTACACGAAAATATTTTTACTACTAAGTAGTTTTCTGATGAAAATTGAGAACGTAGAGTACGAGGTATACATGTGTTCCTTGCATGCCACTCTGACCGTGACTGATCATGTGTCCCTTCATTGTTTTTGCATTACATATACTGGATTCTTTCTGAAATTGTCTTTACATTAAATTATGGTACACGTATATATGCAGCAATCAATGTGTGGTATGACTGGCTGATAAGTACTTGCCTCCTTTTCTGTGATCTTGGAGATATTTCCAATATGGACCATTTCCTTATGCCACACACGAGATACCTGCACATTGAGAATACAGAGTTACTTGTATACATGCATGCACAAAGATACAAGCATTCTGCTTGCATTCGTAATGAAAAAATGAATAAACTTATGACATGCACAAAGAAAACATTTCTGGGATTTGAACCCCCACTCTGCTTTCTAGGTGACAGACACTCTTACAAACTAAACTACCGAGGCAGCTCAGCTGGGTGGACTGAATCACACACACAAATCAACAAAAAGCAACCAAAGCTTCTCAACCTGTGAATTCGTATTAGATACCACACAAGCAAACCTTAATTGCATCTGGATCAATCTCAGAGGCAACATATTTGCCAATTTCAATGCCCAGCTCCTTCAACACTAACAGTCCGGTCCCTATGCCATCAAAGAGTCCAAGCACACGAATAGGCTTACGCTGCTCAGGGGAGATGGGGGAGAAGGGGGTAGATTCCTGTGTGTTGAAGGAGAGAGAGGCATGTATGTACAACACGTACATGTAGAAGAAAGGGGGTTTCCAGTGACTGCGCAGAGGCCATGCCCACTAATTATAATCGTGCATGCGATCTTGACTATCGCAGCGTGTGCACGTCCTTGGCTAATTGAACACATACGAACTATGAATAATTCATGAGCAAGATTATGAGGAAATGATCCCTATCTTCGAAACATAGACTCAGATCATACAATAGGAGGTGATGAAGAAGGCTAGAGTGTAACATTGCAACGTAAACTGCACCCATTACATACACATACGTAGGAAACTATACACATCACGTTGGTCAACACTTGAGCAAACTCCACCCATCACATATGACCAACTGCCACCCATCACATATCACCCATCACATATGACCAAACTGCACCCATCACATATGACCAACGATTTGGATTAGGACCTTACATACACTACTACCACATGGCCTTAATTCTGCCTATGGAAGACCTTTCTTCCCCTATGACCACTCTTCCCTTTCTCCCAGTCTTTCCCCTACAGATTCTTCCTGTGCAGACCCACCCCTCACCCCCACAAACACTGACTCTGCATCATTATAATGTGTATTTCACCTCCTGCCATCTCTCCACAGCGTCACTGCACACTGCGCATTGCCTAGCCCTAGATGTTGCCTAGGTGAAGTAGGAGTGTTGCTCTGCAATGCCCCCGCTCTACCCTGACAACGACCCTTTTTCCTCACATCCCCCTATCCCGTATGAGCATCCCGTATAGCACTCGCGCACGCGCAACACATTTGTCCTGCGAAGCGTCACCTTTTAGTATATAAAGACTAGTTTTTGTATCACCAGTCATTCCCCCGAAGGTCACCGATCACCGAAAGTACTAGGGAAGTATCACACAGTACGGTAGTACTGTGTATATAGTGATTGCTATGGTCTATCCCCATTGAAACCATATATAAGGATATTGTTCATTTTCACTTTCAATTTCAAGTTGATTTCACTCTTAATGATATCAAGGTGAAGAATGTGTGAAAAATAACCAGTATACAAAAATTGGTTGTGTTGTGATGTAATATGTACATAATATCTGAAAAAATGATTTCCACATTTTGTCCATGTTCTTCTTCATCTTCTTCTTCTTCTTTTGAAGAAGCGTACCTCAATAACCATAAAACCAACGATCTTGAATCTTTGCATATGGAAATGTATCATTACAGGATAGGGAATAGAGGTATAATTTATCCGTTAACCCTTGTAGTTCATGTACTACTGATCGTTTTCTCTCCCAGCAATGTATTTTGAATGAGGATAACTAACGAGCAAAACTCGGTAACCATGGCAACCATCAACCTGAAAGTTAGCATGTGTAGAGATATCATCGCTAATAGCAACAAAAGAAAAGCATATGTTGCTAACCCTTGTAATTCTTGTAATACTGATGTTAACACTCCTCACAATGCAATACATGTACATGTATATAGCGATTACGTAATTTCATTTTGAATGTACATGCATAGTACATACGTTGTACGTATATAGTTAGCATGCATCATACAATAAAATGATTACATAATGAGACAAGACTCGTTAATGACATCATTTACATCTGCTGCGCATGCGTAAATGCTTAGCAACTCCGCAACTCCCCACGTAGGCCAGAGTGAACTGGCAGATAATAGAGAAATGTGTTAACAATTTGTATTGCAACTGGCACTTACATTGTAGTACTACATAAGCAAAAGAGAGATCGTCAGAACACTGCACACGCATAAAGTGTGTTGGCTCTGCCTCTACGTACGTGCCTGGGTAGGTGCCTGAGTAAGCTTACATACGGTCTGCTGGAGAAACGGCACCCTATTCTACCACAATACTATATACCACCAAGCCAAAAGCGCTGGTGACTGATAGTACAATATACATTGCTAGCAGGTTTGTTCATAGTTATATATAGTATTTTGTAGTTACCCCAAAGTCTACGCAGCCGCTGCTTGCAACCAAACCACACCCTACTAATCACACATTATACAGTAACTCAGAGTGTGATTACTAGCAATACTTGGCCAGATGTTTATGGATATGGAGAGCACATGCTAGGGAGAATTATTGCTTACAATAGTAAAAAAATGACAAGTAACAAGTAAATAAAAAATTTAGGAAATTTGAAGTGTAATATACGGATTGCATAAAAATGAACAGAGACAAGATTGGGACACAGACATGTTATGATATATCGACGTACCCTATAATGTTATGTCAATATATCATAACATGTCTGTGTCCCAATCGTGTCTCTGTGTATATTACACTTCAAATTTCCTAAATTTTTTATTTACTTATTCTTTATTCGACTGGTGTTTTTGCGCATGGCTACCTCCGAGCCTTTACCTCAGAGACCCACGTGCAAGTCTCGGAGACTGCGAGGACAGGAGCCGCAGTAGGCCACTCCGGAGAAAGTGGTTGGGAGTGCCACCACCCCCGGGGGGCTCTCCCCTTGCGGGGACCACACCCCTTCATATGACCAAACTGCACCCATCACATATCACCCATCACATATGACCAAACTGCACCCATCACATATGACCAGCCGCTGGACTTTCATTTATTGCCTTCCATTGCATGTGTGTATCTTGCGTATTTGCAAACCTTTGATAATTTCAGAAAGGAAACTGACTTATATAGCTAATGTTTAGCTTTTGGGATATGTAAATTTCCCGGGATAATCTGTATATCTAAATATTTACATACATACACCTATATATGTAGCAACTCAGTGATGAGATATACTATTAGGCAGCAGCAGGAGTGATTGAGTATAGAATGTATGAGCACGAGTTTGACAAGGAGCACAGTGGCTCCTTCAGCAACTGTACCAACATGGATGTACACAAGGTACGCCTGCTTGCACTGATGAGGGGTGTGACTGGAGCACTGTGTCTTCTGGTATGTGTGGTCACAATATTCCTCCTCGTACGCAAGAGGGATCTTGTCAAAACTCTGAGAGAGGGTACACAGGCCCGGCTCATGGGATACTTGCTGCTCTCTACAACTGTTTACCTCATGGTGCTTAGCGCTCACCTGGAGCATTACTGGAACTATGATGGGAGTGGGAATAACACAGCACAGAGAGAGCAATGGCAGGTTGGCATACATACATAACTACCATCTGCCCTTGCATCCCACAGTCTCTAGACTTCTGTTAAAAGTTAAAGCTAATTCAGGCCTTCCACCTCTAGTCCATTTGGTAATGTTTTAAGACCACTTTTTTTGCTTGTGCTGATATTACTGATAGAGATTTACTGTCTGGTTCAAAGGTCACCACTTGCATGCATGCTGAGGGAGGGCCTCATAAGGAAAACATATTCCGCAACCTGACTAGTTCTACATTGGTAGTTCTAAGCCTGTAATGTGTGTCTACAGAGCCTGATCTCCCCACTGCAGGTAGATCTGTGTGTGGCTATTGGAATGGCTGACCAGTACACAGGTAGTGTACAGCTGTTCTTCACTACTGGTATAGCTATCTACTTCATCTACCTCTCCATGAAATTATTGTGCAAGCAAAAATTCAATATGGACAATGCCCAGACATGCAGGAGAGTGTTGGAGACACTCCTTGTGGTATCATCTGTGGTTGTGCCTGCACTCTATGTGTGGGTGCCATTCAGAGCAGTGCCGTATGGAGAGACCGGTCCATGGTGCTGGATCAGATCTTTGAAAGGAGACTGCAGTGAGATAAAGGGAACCTTCTGGGAGCAGATGGGAATTTGGTACATACCTTTTGGGATAGCAGCATTTTTCTCTTTCTTTGCAATCACTCTATTCCTAGCGGGTCTCTGCCACTCCATGGCGCAGTTTAAGAAACGAAAAGGACAGAAGAAAGGGGAAGCGTGTCTGCTAATTGCATTCCTGTGTACCTATTGCCTATTGTTCCTGGTGGAGATTGTCTGTCATAGCATTGCCGATCGGGTCAAAGTCGACCACTTCACTGTGTGGATGTTGTATGCTCTGTCAACCCCTCTCAGTGGAATAATGCTGCCCATAGGACTGCTGATATACACCTACACAGGAACACTGCGAGAAGTGGCCAAAGAGTACTGCAAATGTCACTGCATACGACGCAGGACATTTTTCATCACACTCTTTAGAGATCCATCTAGTTTTACTTGTGACCCAACACTTCATCGGAGTAGTGATAATTATGCCCAGCTAAGCAATGGGCCAAAGGACATGTCAGTTCAGCTCCCAATGCCACATGAAAGAACTGGACTCATCAACCAAGTGACTGACTAGATACAAACAAGAAAAGCTATATGCATGTGCGTGAATCTTTGCTCTTTATAAATGGCTCTTGTGGCTCTCTATGTGTATGCTGAGTGAATGTTAAAGGATGTAGGCACTGCAGTATATATGCAGCATACCAAGACATTATTCACTCTTAGTCTGTTTTCATTCTCTGTTTTGGGCATTTACTGTTCCCGTTTACACACCATTTTGTTATTTTCTGTTTCCATTTCTCTCCACTTGTACTTTGCTGGACATTCAAGATCTTGTGTGAGACAGTTTCAGCTAGTGAGTCAGTGAGGATGTCGTACACAAAACACGTGTGCCAGTTTACTCTTGTTTCTCTGTTGTTTTATTTTGTGTAGCAATGTTTAACTCCGATTTTAGTGCCTTGTGTTTAATGGTGCGTTGTGAGTTCCACCCCTTTTCTGTTGTGTATGGGTAGGTTCACGCAACACTTCAGACATATACAATTGCTATGGATGTGGTCACAATGTCACCTTAACTGTCAGTAAGGAGCTAGTACAATGACCACAGAGCAGCATACACTTACATATTCCATCTCGTTGTCATTGAGGAAGAGCTCCTGCAGCTTGACGTCCCAGTCCCCTCTCCTAGTCAGTAGCCCCACAGAGTGGAACTCAGGACAACACATATAGCATAGCCACTGGTCTGCTGCCTTCACCTATACACAATCCAACAATATATACTCACATACATACACATACAACTCTGTACAATGACGTGCATATGCAAGCTACCACTCACCCTCTCCACCTCAGATGGTCCACAAAGTTTCTCTATGCAGGGGGCGCAGTAAACTCTGTAGAAAAGATGACAAAACACAAACTCAATGAATCTATCCACCCTTTCTCCCTCCCTCTCTCCCTCCCTCTCTCCCTCCCTTCCTTCATCCCTTCTGCCTCCCTCAAACTCACTTTGCACAGTTCTGAGCATCACACATAAACACCTCCTCTCCAGCAGAACATATGCAGCAATACATCTGAGGGGAAGACATATATATCAAATGGACAAAGCATGCAGACGTAGAAGATACATGTACTTACTGCTGGGTAGATTCCAGTGTGCCATGCTTGCTAATACATGTACTGAAAACCTAAATGGCTCCTTAATGCACATGTTCCTGATAATTTGCGGGTGAAGTGAGCCCACCTAGTTGTACAGCTGGTGCGGGCTCTTTCTATATATGGATTTTGGCTGCGGGGCTGCCCATGTGCTACGTACAAACGTAACCGACCTTGCATTTTCTGCTCACCATCAATGCATAGCATTCAACTAGTGTATACACTTATACTACTACTGGATAGAGAAGCTGTGAGTGCAGGCCTGCATTAGAGTTAAATAGGTTACATACTCCGGTTGTCAGAAAATGCATACAAAAGCCTTTGGCCCTGTTGTATATCCTCACTGCACTCAGAATGCTACAGCCCCACAGCCTCAGTTTTAGTAATTGTGTAGTTCCCTCGATTCAGCATCTAACATACATGTACAATGTATATGTTGCCTCGGTAGCTCAGTAAGAGCATCGTCTAGAAAGTGGATGATTGTGGGTTCGAGTCCAAGGCAGCTAATTTTTCTTTGAAAATAACTGCTTTGGGCAAGTTGTGTTGCCTTTGTTGTGTTTGTTGTGTTGCCTTGCCTTGTCTTTCTAAACATCTCATAGATGAATTAAAGTCATGGCTAGGCACATGTACATGTATGCCTACAACAAAGTAATGTAGATGGTTTACCTGTGTCCCATCATCATCAAAGAGGTAGGTACACTCCAGAAATATCCCCTGCATAGAAAGAGTACATGGTAGGCTGCTCAAATGTAATAACGTTTTCAGTATATATAGGCTGTTGGCAACTACATGTATGTACTCTGCATACAATGTTCCTTTGGATGAAGTAAGTAGGTTCACCTTGCACTCTTTACAAAGGGCTCCATGGAAGAGAGGATGTTCAGCCACAACAGCCATATCTCCACATGCAATGCACAGGTCTTGGGGAGGAGGGTGAAAGATAGTACATGGTAATACTGAAGAATATGCACCCCATTGCATGCTAGTTGAGCCTCCTTTATTTTCATGTCTCTGCAGCTAAAACAGGTGACTGTTGTGTGTCACAACATGTGTATAGACCTCCAGTTTTTGTACAGAGGTCTACTACCTCTTGCATGCCGAGTCGAAGAGTAGCTAGCAAAATATACAGTATTGTAACCATGACCTATACATGGGCAATACAGTTAGCAATATTTCAGGCAGTACTGTGCACCCCAGACAATATGATAATAGCCAGATCTGAGCCTCTTTTCTTTTGATTATCTGAGACCACCCTATCAACCTCGTATTAAGCTATTTCAATCAAGTGGCACCATTAAGAACATTACCTACCACTTATCTTCATTTTCCCTTCTGTCACAGATTCAAAATGACCTTTAGTACAAAATAACAACAAATCAACATACATGTACAATCTATAACATAGCACACTGTACATGTAGAGGCACACTGTACATGTATGCTATGTGTATAAGGCAAGAGACTGTTCACTCTACAAACAGTGGCTACATTGTGTCAATATATCTACAATTTAGTGTCAGTGACAGTAGCTCACCTTTCCTACTGACCTGTAGGAGCATCACCTTCGTTTTCTTCTTGGGAGGTTCACCCTCTTCACCCCCATCACCTCCTCCAACCTTCCCCTGCCTCCCTTCCTCTCCCCTCCTTCCTCCACCGTCCATTGCCACAACCTGAACCCCCATACTTTGCTCTGCATGTGTAAAAACACTCTTAGTTGACACACACACACACACACACACACACACACACACACACACACACACACACACACACACACACACACACACACACACACACACACACACACACACACACACACACACACCAGGTGGCGGTAAGAGTCCCATGGGACCAGCAGGCTGGAAGCCATGTTGGGCCCAATGCAGCATCTCTTGTTCCAACGAGTTGAGTAAGATATTTCTCCTCTCTCCTCTCCCCGCCCTCTTTCTCCTCCTCTTCCCACCACTAGACTTAGAGGACACCTCTATAGGAGGGGGAGAGAAAATTCAAATACAGTATTACAGTGGAGCACTTCTTCCAGGTCAAAATATACTGCCATAACAATGTTTGCATTTACTTCATGCATGTACAATAAGCATAACACTCGGCACTCCATCACATCACAGGTTGATAACACACTGCCCTGCCACAAATTTTTTTAGCCTTTACTATAACACTAGCTTTAGCACTTGAGGCTAAGTATTAGCCTGTCAAGTGTGGATCCTCAGTCTGCAAAATGGGCCAAAATATGTACTCATTAGTATACATGTATATTCTGCTTCTTACACCGTAACTTTTAAGGCAAGACTTTTCAGTGAATAAAGGCACATACACCTCATGTAGAATGATGGTCACATTTATGTAGCATAGCGACAGACAAACAGACAGACAGACAGGCAAGGCAGGCAGGCAGGCAGATAGACAAGGCAGGCAGGCAGGCAGATAGACAGACAGATGGAGAGACAGACAGACTGACTGACTGACTAAGACACCTGCTGACCAAGGCACATCACTGTAGTACATGAATGTAAATGTAAGAAGCCAGTGGGTCCAGAACTGATAACAAGTGCTATATCTCCTAGATCTCCAGTGTGGCTGTTGCTCCTAGCATCACTGCCCACTCAGTACAGGTGTACAATATCTATCACAGACTCTACTCTGTGATCCACTCAACACCCACATGCACCCTGCACAATCTGGAGCAAACACATTATGCAATCATATATCAAGGCCATCCATTATGTAGCATGTTGCATACACATGTAGTTGAAATAAAATGCCTGGTGTAACAGTTTCATGTTGCCTTCCACATACCCTATTCCCCTCAATCTCACTTTTTCCCTTACTGCTGTTGTCTTCTCTTCCTTCCTCTGTCTCTCCCTCTCCCTCTCCCTTCTCGTCTTCCTTCTCCTTCTCCTCCTTCAGCCTGCTGATGAGGCTGGGTTCTGAGCAGCCATCTGTAATGATCCATCTCGGAGTCTTGTCATCACTACGAGACGTGAACTCCACTTTACATCTCCGACCTGCCTCCTGTTTTGGGATACAAACACAAATGTAGCTGTGCCCTACGTGAACACAACCAATTCTCTAAGTGTGTGGAATGTGATTGCATATTGGACAATGATGTCAATAAAACTGCAACACATTTTAGTTGCTATTTCCCATAACCAACATCAGTTACAGTTTACACTGGACCACCTCAGCAGCCAATTACTAGCATAACCAAATTACACCCAACAGCCAACACTAGCTTATTGAGTGTTGTTGTGTACACACATTGACCAGAGATTAGTTATTGGGGGTTTCAAGGTGATGGGTTACTCCACAAAATGCAAGTGTGATAACTGTACATATATACGCCCATTTCCTTCCCTGTGTCTCAGGACATTGTACTCAGCTACATAACAATTCAAAGCCAATACAGTGGTTGTATAACTATCACTAAGTGTAAACTGGAAGACTGTAATGGACTCTGCATTCAGGTTCTCTAGGTGTATGGCCATTTCACAAGAGTGTAATATGTGAATGTGAGCAGAAAGTGAGCTACATAGCTCTTGACGAGTAAGGAGTAGGTGGGCTACTGGGGGTGGTAGGTTCTACACCAGAGCATTTTGTAGTACGTACTCTAAAATGATGACCACACACTTTACAGGGAATCATTCATATTGCTCTTACCTTGATAGCCATAAAGATACCTTTCTTGTATATGCCCTTCAAGGAGTGGGGATTGAAGTATTCAGTAAAGTTGCTGAACATTGCAACCCTATCAATATGAATCTACGTGAGGATAGAGGGGATGAGAGAGTGGGGTGATGGAGTGATGTACTTTGAACACCTGCTGCAAAGTTTAGAGGTGACGATGTGATAACTCACTTGTGAGAGGTTGTTCTCTCCATACCACTTGATCCACACCTGCATTCCTCCTCCCTCTCCCTCTCCTCCTTCGGTGTCCCCTTCCCTGTCTTTGCAGTAGCTGATGACCATACCTGGCCACCAGTCATAGCCTTGCAGTCTGCCCCACACCATACTTCCAATCGGGTACTCCTCTATACTGCTACTGCCCTCATCAGCTGTAGTGGCAATACTGCTTGAATGGGTAGCAGGAGATGTAGGGGGGCTTGGTGAATCAGGCTGAGTAGTATCTACTTCCAGAGAAAGCTGAGGAAAAAATAGAGTCGTCTGCATGGGCACATACATGTCATCACTGAGATTGTAAAGTCACAGTGGATAATACATGTATGTAGCACTCACCTCTTTGGAGGAGTTTGGCTCAACTGCGTCATCTTCACACTCCTGACTTTCTTTATCCTCTGAGCTTTTACGGTACCTCTTCTTCACTACCAGAGTTTGTGGCATGTCGGGTGGGGCAGCAACTAGAGGGGTGTGATATTCCTCAAACATCAGTTTGCGGACCACTGTTGAAGTCCTACTAGCTCTCCTTTTCCCCTTGCCTCGGCTGGCTTCTCTGTCATTGCTCTTGTCTCCTGACAGTGGCATGTAAAAGTCTGTCACATGCCTGACTCGTGAACTGAACCTGCAGTGTTCACATGATCAACAACACAATAAATACTCTCTGAAGTTGCCATGCACTTCACTCAAAACGTGTTTAGATTTCAGTTGCTAGCAGTGCTATACTGTTACATGTACATGAGTTCAACCTGCGATAGTTTTGGGGGCTTCCCAGCAACATTTTGTCATCTTCATCCTCAGTTTCATTCAAGTAAGCCACCTCCAAATTATCTGCACTCAATTCCTCATTTCCTACATCAGCCAAACCAGATGCTAACTGGAAGCCACTATGCTTCGCCTCCTTCTCTTTCTCTATCTGTTCATGGTCAGCATTCCTGCACTGTCTGGGGGGTGGGGTCAAGTCCATGGACGGTTTGGGGACTGTTTTCTTGGTACGACGGGAAAGTGGAGCCTTCGAAGGACTAGTCTGCACATCACGATTCATTGTGCTGCACACGCAAACACATCAACAGGTCTAAAGAATGTGTGCAAGAAATCCAAGAACAAAGTCCACTTAAAAGTACAATGTATATACCTTCAAAGTATACATGTATGCATAGTAGCATAGGGGTTCATTCTTCCTAAATTGTGATGCAATATTCATGGACCAATGCACAGAATTGTTCTCCCCTCCATAATTTTTATAAATTGACACCTTACACATGTACTTGCAGGCTCCAACATAATTTAGCCACTTATGCACTGTGAAATATCACAGACATTGAGGTCATGAAAAAGTGGAACAGGGTGCAGCGTGTAGAGAGAGAGGCTGGGCGACTGGGGAGAGGATGAATCTATGCTTTCACACAAAAGGTGCAAGGTGTAAAGGAGAGGGATGTGCAACACTTATGAGGTCCTCCCCCTTTACACAGCCTCAGGTTACACATTCTAATCCAGCGGTTGCTGGAAGTAGGACTATGTCAGCAGCACCTAAGGAAGCCATTCAATCAGCGCCTTCATGGGATACCATTCTACAGCTGTGCACATTGCAGCACGCTGCTGCTCAGCAGGCCAGTCTGTCCCATGGTAATGACAGAGGAAATCAGCTACATTGTATTTTAATACTTGCAAGATGGAGAACACAATACACCTAGAAAATATTTGAGTACAAGTATCAGAAGCTTACCGAAAGTAGTGACTGGATCTCTGGCTAGGTGTCTGCATCTGCAAAACAACTGTAGCAGGAACTGCGCAGCTGCAAAATGAAAAGGAATATTGGAATTGCAGTAAAGTTGAATTTGATTATTATGTTTGCAAAGTAAGCCTCTATAAAGTTTACCACGACCAGTGCTGCACTTCTTCCTGGCTCGCACCGACTCTGCAGCACGTACACACCGAGCAAAATAAGCGCTTTATCCCCTGCGCAAGCCAGTGTCATTTATATAGCGCTTCAAAATGGGCGCTTAATCCAGAAATCGTACTGCAGTTTCATAAAATGGCGGCTTGGAGACGAGCTCTGCGTGTACTGAACCTCAGCAGTCGTCCAACTAGATTGCAGTGGGCCAGGTAAGTGCTATGTAATAACTAGACCCCGTAAAGACCTGACTGACTGGCTCAATACTTTAGCCTCTCAATTCCAGCCGTTTATTCTAGAAACAGACAAAACTATAGTCTTAGTAGCTGTTGCCTCACTCTCTGTCCCTATTAAGCTAATACCATGTTTTAATGTATGCATGGGTACATATCCACTGATGCTGGACACTACTACCCATATGCATATATACATGCACATAAGTTGCGTGATTGTCATGTATTTTACAGGTTCCCAATCGGTTTATGCTTCCCATTTTCTTTTTCTTTGCTGTGTGTGTGTGTGTGTGTGTGTGTGTGTGTGTGTGTGTGTGTGTGTGTGTGTGTGTGTGTGTGTGTGTGTGTGTGTGTGTGCACAGATGCTATACAGTGGGTGGAGAGGGAGGATGGGGAGGCAATAAGTCCCAGGCTCAGCTGGTCGAGGAGGACAGACAGGCAGCACTGAAGGAGTTGGAACCTCTCAAGCTACCTGGGAAGTTGGCTGAGTATACTGGCAATGTCATGTACCCCAATGATGAGTCTGCAGTCTGGGATGTGGATAGTAAGTAGGGAGAAGGATATGCTTCTACATACACACTATATGTGTGTATTAGTATGTTGTGTGCACAATCACGACATATACATGTAGCACACAGTACCATGCTTGCTAGTGATGCACATGTATTCCATGTAGCACTAAAGCTACATACACGAAGAGGTAAAATGTGTGCATATGTGAACATGTAGCCCCTGTTTGTGTCGAAAGCTAGATTTGGGAATATGTCTGGTCCACATGCCATTCCCTCTGTCCTCATCCCAGTGCCAGCAGATCAGGACAAGAAAGAGAATGAATAAACACTTGCACAACAGAACAGCTGCTAACTGTAGACTGTATTGGTCATTTTTGTAACTCAACGACATGTTCATTATGTTATATCTGCTACAAACACACCAAGTCGTATGTGTTGTGTCCGTGTGTAGCTTTTCCAATTTCAATGTTAAGTGTTCCATTCATGGTCACAGGGAATCCAGTGGTACAGTGTGTGTATGCCATCAATCACATCTTTATATTAACTTGGTTCACTAATGTGCATGGTGGGACCAAATGAACTGCATCATACAGTGTTGCATATGTTTATATACACACTGTATATACATGTCTATTACTTGAAACTGTTGTCGTCTTGTAATGCAGGACCTGTGCCAGGAAAACAGCTGACTAACATGACAGTGAACTTTGGACCCCAGCACCCTGCGGCTCACGGTGTTCTGAGACTAGTGATGGAACTCAGTGGAGAGGTGAGGGGTGGGAGGGAGAGCTCAGTGGAGAGGTGAGGGGTGGGAGGGAGAGCTCAGTGGAGAGGTGAGGGGTGGGAGGGAGAGCTCAGTGGAGAGGTGAGGGGTGGGAGGGAGAGCTCAGTGGAGAAGTGAGGGGTGGGAGGGAGAACTCAGTGGAGAGGTGAGGGGTGGGAGGGAGAGCTCAGTGGAGAGGTGAGGGGTGGGAGGGAGAGCTCAGTGGAGAGGTGAGGGGTGGGAGGGAGAGCTCAGTGGAGAGGTGAGGGGTGGGAGGGAGAGCTCAGTGGAGAGGTGAGGGGTGGGAGGGAGAGTGCTGTGTGTTGTGAGAGAGATAGCTATAAAGGGTGGGCCGTGTGAGGGAAAGTGCTCAATAGTATTGTTGATTAATTTAAGATGTTTTTTCTAGACAGTGGAACGCTGTGACCCACACATTGGACTGCTGCACAGAGGTACTGAGAAACTCATGGAATACAAGACATACATTCAGGTGTGACACTGTTTCTCTAACAGTGAAGTTCATTCCTCTAACCATTGAAAAATGGTTGGAGTTATTAAGTTGTGTCTCCATCACAGGGTCTACCGTACTTTGACAGGCTGGACTATGTGTCAATGATGTGCAATGAGCAGGCCTACTCACTGGCCATTGAGAGACTGATGGGCATCGACATCCCACCCAGGGCAAAGTTCATTCGCACAATGTTTGCCGAGATCACACGTATCCTTAACCACTGCATGGCAATAGGGGCTCATATACTGGACCTTGGAGCCACCACTCCTTTTGTATGGGTCACAGAGGAGAGGGAGAAGGTATGTATGACAGTCTCCACCTGGTTTCCTACCCAGTCTAACGTAGCTATACCTTACTGCACTGATATGTGTACAGGCAGGACTAGGAAGTATAGTCAGCACTCCTGCAAATCCTGAAGTATATAGGGATGTGACTGTGATTAGCAGTTGTTTTACCACATTAATAGTAATACCTTTACTGTGGGCTCTGAGCTTCCTCCACTCTGCACACATTTGTACATGTACATGAAATGGATACTGCACATGTTAGCAGTGGTATGTACATGTATGTATATGTTGTTGACAGATGTTTGAGTTCTATGAGCGTGTGTCTGGTGCCAGGATGCATGCTGCATATATACGGCCTGGTGGAGTGGCTCAGGATATGCCTCTAGGACTCATGGACGATATCTATCGCTTCTGTGTCAACTTTACTGCCAGAATTGATGAGGTTGAAGAGGTTAGGGAGTAGTATTGGCCATTGTGTACATGCACATGTGTTGATATACCATGTGTATTGCCATGCCTGTCTTTAGCTTTACTTCTGTACTTGCACAATTATTTCGCTGCAATTTCAAGACTCAATTTCCCTCACTTTAGTCCAGCTTGTCTGTTCTTATGTGTGGTCACACCTTCATATCATGCCTAAAATGATGCAGTTTTTGTATTTACAATGTATATGGGGATCAAGTGCAGAATATGTTTACCAAACACTTTTACTAAATGTACTAATAATTGTACACACATGTACATGTACATATATCTCTCCATCTCTGAACTACTTTCACAGTTAGTTACCAACAATCGTATATGGAAACAACGTACAGTGGACATTGGTGTAGTGTCAGCAAGGGAGGCCCTTGATTATGGGTTCAGTGGGGTCATGGTACGGGGATCTGGGATAAAGTGGGACCTTCGCAAGGTGCAGCCTTATGATGCATATGACCAGGTGGACTTTGATGTACCTATTGGTAGACATGGAGACTGCTATGATAGGTGAGTCTCTCCTCCCTCCCTCCCTCCCTCCCTCAAACCCACGTCAAATCCATTAAGAAACTATGACGGAGAGCCTGTGTTATTGCCATTCCCCCACTCCCTTCTGGTAGGTATCTGTGTCGGATGGAGGAGATGAGACAGAGCCTGCGTATTATTTTACAATGTCTCAACAAGATGCCAGAGGGAGAAGTACGGGTGGATGATGCAAAAATCATGCCACCACGCAGACAAGAAATGAAGGTACTGTGGTGTGTTGTGTGTGTGTGTGTGTGTGTGTGTGTGTGTGTGTGTGTGTGTGTGTGTGTGTGTGTGTGTGTGTGTGTGTGTGTACATGTACCTGTAGAGTTCACTAATTCTCTTCATACCTTTTTTATCTTTCCAACCTTTTCTTCCCTCCCTCCCTCCATCTCCCTCTTCTCCCAGACATCGATGGAGGCATTGATTCACCACTTTAAGCTATTCACAGAGGGTTTCCAGGTGCCCCCAGGAGCCACTTACACAGTCGTTGAGGCACCCAAGGTGTGTAAGTGTCTGTAACAGTGATATAATGTACATGTATATCACTGGCCCATTTCCACTACCAGCTAATGGCTCATAGGAGGTGTGACACAAAACCAATGACCTAACGAGTCACAGAAAAGAATGTATTTAACTGATATGTACTGTGACAAAGATATAGACCTCTTCAGTTGATTGCATAGTTTAACAGAGTTATAGACTATCTACACTTGGCAAAGAGGTAGAGCATAGGCTAAAGATGTGTGCAATCAACAAATTTGAGTTAAAATACATGTAGATATCCACAAAGTGCCACATCACCTTGCTGTATGTTACTAGAACAGTAGGGGTTCACCGGGGTTCAATTCTTTTTTCTTGAGGTATGTATCATAGACTATGGTACAAAATGGTATATATTGTGGCATAATTTCAATGGGAAATAGGTTGCTGTGTTAGCAAAAATTGTGATTAGACGACATCATTTGTTGCACTTCCTCTGATGATGGCTATGTACAAGTGAAGTAACAAATGATGATTTGGCTGGTTGGTTGAGTGTGTTTCCATGTGCAGGGAGAGTTTGGAGTGTACCTTGTGTCAGATGGAAGCAGCAAGCCCTACCGCTGTAAAATCCGAGCTCCGGGATTCCTACATCTGGTTGGTATATGTGACATCATGTGACATCATGTGTGTGTGTGTGTTGTGTGGAGCCACAAAGTGCTCCATTACCTAATTAAGTGGCTTATTAACTCAAGAGTATTAAGTGCTTAGGCAGTTATTGATGTATGGATGGAAGAAGTGCTATGTACCATTATATGCTCTCTCTGACTATAGGCTGCCTTGGATTTCATGAGTAGAGGTCACATGCTGGCTGATGTGGTGGCCTTGATTGGTAAGTGACTGTACATCACATCCTGTATCCTGCATGGCCTTGATCCAGACTTCCCAGTGCATACATGAGAGTGGAGTCATGTCTCCCTCTTACATGTATATCCTGTTCATGTAGAATGAGGGGCACTAAATAACTCGTGATACATGTCTGTAACTGAACATTGCATGTATGAGGTCTACTAGTCTTGCCTCAGAAGCTTGGTTGGTAAAGCATTCCCTGGAATGGAAGTATCGTGGGTTTGAATCCCACTCAAGGGGAGCCAATTTTTCTTTGAAAAAATTACTGGTTTGGGTGATTGCGCCTGTTGTGTTGTTCTGTTGTCTTGCAATATCACTGGGTGAGTGGGAGGAGTCCACTTAGTTGTACAGCTTCCTTATATATGTATATACACTGAGTCCCATCACCTACATGTAGGTACAATTTTGTGTTCTTCTGTGTAGGTACTCAGGATATTGTGTTCGGTGAAGTGGACCGCTAACCTGTCGTGTAATATATACTTGTTCAATGCAACGTCTGTGTATGTAGTCTGCCATTATATTGTTTACAAACTTTACTATTGCGTTTATTTGTCAGTCTTGAAGCACGCACAGGACGCCAATGTAATTACGTCACCAAATTAAATCGGATGATTATATCGAGGGCAAGCCATGCCGCATCATGAGTTCTAGTGAAGATTGTCTCCATCCTGACTCGGACCGCGAGCTAGGCAGTCTAACCAACTCAGTGATACCTCGACTGAACAGTCCGATGGAAATTGACAGCAAGTCGTCTTCTCGTCATCATTCCAGGCATAGTTCCTACAACACATTCGTACCTCAGTATACCATCGACTCAGAATACCTCAAAGGCATCCTTGTGAGTAGGTTTCTACCGTGCCAGTTGAGCAAACCTGCCTCCTACAGTTCTTCCTTCGTGGACCAACTTCAGAATAGCCTGAACTGCCACCCGGGCGATAGTGGTATAAATAGTGAGGAGAGCGACACTCCTTCCCCGCCAAACTCGGCCGATATCACAGACTTCTTTCAAGAGTGTACACAGCAATTGAACAGACTCTACTGTTTCGTAGAGTACCACTTGTCGGCGGTTGAGAGGGACTTGAACACCCTGGCAATGGCGCCCAGGCACGGTGACGAAAGTAGTGGGCGTGACACACCGGACGAGAAAGACGAGGAAGTTGGAGAAACTACGCCACTCACTGGATCAGGCAGAACGGCCGTCCTGTCCCGCCTGCAACAAATACTGAACAGCCTTGCTGTGAGCATATCTACCAGCTTTGCGCATTTGGACAAGTTAGTAGACATGCATGATGACAGCACTACATCGCTGCGAGGGAGGGATTTCTTGACTGAACAATCCCTCACCAAGATCAAGTTGCAGCAGCGAATATCGTCCAACCTGGAGACGGTCAATTCCAAGTTACTGGGCCTCTCAAAAGGTAATTTGGTGGAGGTCTCAGTTGGTGACAAGGATCAGGTAGAATCATGTATCACTTCAGAAGTGAGGCACTATCGCCCAGGCTGCCTCACTTTACTTCATGTTCTAGTGTTCTTTGCTGCGTGGTTTGTCTTGTGTTTCATGTACTATTATGCAGAGGAGCATGCTCCATGGGCTGTTGCTGTCCGCTTGCTTCGCAGCCCCTATCTAGTTGTCTTTTACTTCTATCTGTATGGTATTAACATCAAGGCTTGGGCTGACAGATATGTGGACTACATTCATATATTTGAATTTCCTGCTAAGGGGACTCCAACTACTAAATTCGCATGGAAAGTGGCTGGTATATTTTGTGTTGTATTTACTATCATCCTCAGTGGTTTACTCTTTCTGAACTGTGTACAAGCTGATATTCCTGTCAAATCTGCTGCCACGGTAATGTGGGTACTTCTTCTAGTGTTTTTATTCAATCCAACAAACAGGTTTTTACGTAGAGGAAGATTTGCCTTCATACTGCTTGTGGTGCGCATCTTGATATCGCCACTTCACACTGTCTACTTTGGGGACTTTTGGTTTGCTGATCAGCTCAACAGCTTGGTGGGGATCCTGCTTGACATGCAATACTACGTCTGTTTTATGTTCACGGATCCATGGTCAGATCCTCCCAACAAGTCTATCTGTACAACTAGTAGTAATGGCATCCGGCCTATCATCTCTTCACTCCCTGCATTTTGGCGACTAATGCAGTGTCTGCGTAGCTTTTACGACGAACGTAAAGTCAAGCACCTAATAAATGCTGTAAAATACTTCACAACATTTCCAGTCATTGTTTTTGCAACTCTGTTCTCCGTTCGAGTACCCAAGTCGTTCACATGGGAGACGATCGAATTTCATGAGGTGGGTTGGATCATCACATTGTGGGGACTGTTTTCTTTCATTCATGCTCTGTACACCTTCATCTGGGATGTGTACTGTGACTGGGGACTGTTCCAACTACAACATAGGACACTGCTGAGGCCCCACCGCCTCTACCCGTGGAAGAGTTTCTACTACATTGCTATAGTCATTGACTTCATTCTGCGTTTTTTGTGGACGCTCAAGCTCACACTTGCCATTGTGTGGCACATAGATTCTGATGTCATTTATACCGGACTAGTTGCAGCGGAAATATTTCGTCGTTTCATGTGGAATTTCTTTCGTGTGGAGTACCAACAGACATTGAACACACCAAAATGAGCAAGATTCAATCTTTAGTCTTCTCTCTATCATCATGTGATATGAAATTCATATTTACATATTTATAGTTGCTTGGCAACTACAATAAATTCCTGTGTTATGAAGTAATATGTAGGTATTTGCATGGTAGAAAAGGTATGCATGTGGTAGATCTACTAGGTGATAATTATGATGACAATGTGCCCCTACTCACTTGATGTTGACTTATGCAGGCTGAAGAAATCAAGAGGGAATGAGAAGGCAAACTTCATCTGTAGTTGAACCCATAGGTCTAAGGACTGGAAACCAAACATTGATCATGCATGAGCCACAACCACCAGACAAAATTCTGTCTCCTCATATAGCTACCTGCAATGGTAATTGCCTAACTAGCAACCTCACACTCCAAATCACGTACCAATGTAGGACTCAACCTGTAATACTTCTCCATAGGGAAGAGCCATGGCATGACACGTACATTGTGTAAGTCAAGATCTAATGAGAAAAGGCTTATTATTGTTACTTTCTGACTTTCTAATTAAGTGGCTTATTAACTCAAGAGTATTAAGTGCTTAGGCAGTTATTGATGTATGGATGGAAGAAGTGCTATGTACCATTATATGCTCTCTCTGACTATAGGCTGCCTTGGATTTCATGAGTAGAGGTCACATGCTGGCTGATGTGGTGGCCTTGATTGGTAAGTGACTGTACATCACATCCTGTATCCTGCATGGCCTTGATCCAGACTTCCCAGTGCATACATGAGAGTGGAGTCATGTCTCCCTCTTACATGTATATCCTGTTCATGTAGAATGAGGGGCACTAAATAACTCGTGATACATGTCTGTAACTGAACATTGCATGTATGAGGTCTACTAGTCTTGCCTCAGAAGCTTGGTTGGTAAAGCATTCCCTGGAATGGAAGTATCGTGGGTTTGAATCCCACTCAAGGGGAGCCAATTTTTCTTTGAAAAAATTACTGGTTTGGGTGATTGCGCCTGTTGTGTTGTTCTGTTGTCTTGCAATATCACTGGGTGAGTGGGAGGAGTCCACTTAGTTGTACAGCTTCCTTATATATGTATATACACTGAGTCCCATCACCTACATGTAGGTACAATTTTGTGTTCTTCTGTGTAGGTACTCAGGATATTGTGTTCGGTGAAGTGGACCGCTAACCTGTCGTGTAATATATACTTGTTCAATGCAACGTCTGTGTATGTAGTCTGCCATTATATTGTTTACAAACTTTACTATTGCGTTTATTTGTCAGTCTTGAAGCACGCACAGGACGCCAATGTAATTACGTCACCAAATTAAATCGGATGATTATATCGAGGGCAAGCCATGCCGCATCATGAGTTCTAGTGAAGATTGTCTCCATCCTGACTCGGACCGCGAGCTAGGCAGTCTAACCAACTCAGTGATACCTCGACTGAACAGTCCGATGGAAATTGACAGCAAGTCGTCTTCTCGTCATCATTCCAGGCATAGTTCCTACAACACATTCGTACCTCAGTATACCATCGACTCAGAATACCTCAAAGGCATCCTTGTGAGTAGGTTTCTACCGTGCCAGTTGAGCAAACCTGCCTCCTACAGTTCTTCCTTCGTGGACCAACTTCAGAATAGCCTGAACTGCCACCCGGGCGATAGTGGTATAAATAGTGAGGAGAGCGACACTCCTTCCCCGCCAAACTCGGCCGATATCACAGACTTCTTTCAAGAGTGTACACAGCAATTGAACAGACTCTACTGTTTCGTAGAGTACCACTTGTCGGCGGTTGAGAGGGACTTGAACACCCTGGCAATGGCGCCCAGGCACGGTGACGAAAGTAGTGGGCGTGACACACCGGACGAGAAAGACGAGGAAGTTGGAGAAACTACGCCACTCACTGGATCAGGCAGAACGGCCGTCCTGTCCCGCCTGCAACAAATACTGAACAGCCTTGCTGTGAGCATATCTACCAGCTTTGCGCATTTGGACAAGTTAGTAGACATGCATGATGACAGCACTACATCGCTGCGAGGGAGGGATTTCTTGACTGAACAATCCCTCACCAAGATCAAGTTGCAGCAGCGAATATCGTCCAACCTGGAGACGGTCAATTCCAAGTTACTGGGCCTCTCAAAAGGTAATTTGGTGGAGGTCTCAGTTGGTGACAAGGATCAGGTAGAATCATGTATCACTTCAGAAGTGAGGCACTATCGCCCAGGCTGCCTCACTTTACTTCATGTTCTAGTGTTCTTTGCTGCGTGGTTTGTCTTGTGTTTCATGTACTATTATGCAGAGGAGCATGCTCCATGGGCTGTTGCTGTCCGCTTGCTTCGCAGCCCCTATCTAGTTGTCTTTTACTTCTATCTGTATGGTATTAACATCAAGGCTTGGGCTGACAGATATGTGGACTACATTCATATATTTGAATTTCCTGCTAAGGGGACTCCAACTACTAAATTCGCATGGAAAGTGGCTGGTATATTTTGTGTTGTATTTACTATCATCCTCAGTGGTTTACTCTTTCTGAACTGTGTACAAGCTGATATTCCTGTCAAATCTGCTGCCACGGTAATGTGGGTACTTCTTCTAGTGTTTTTATTCAATCCAACAAACAGGTTTTTACGTAGAGGAAGATTTGCCTTCATACTGCTTGTGGTGCGCATCTTGATATCGCCACTTCACACTGTCTACTTTGGGGACTTTTGGTTTGCTGATCAGCTCAACAGCTTGGTGGGGATCCTGCTTGACATGCAATACTACGTCTGTTTTATGTTCACGGATCCATGGTCAGATCCTCCCAACAAGTCTATCTGTACAACTAGTAGTAATGGCATCCGGCCTATCATCTCTTCACTCCCTGCATTTTGGCGACTAATGCAGTGTCTGCGTAGCTTTTACGACGAACGTAAAGTCAAGCACCTAATAAATGCTGTAAAATACTTCACAACATTTCCAGTCATTGTTTTTGCAACTCTGTTCTCCGTTCGAGTACCCAAGTCGTTCACATGGGAGACGATCGAATTTCATGAGGTGGGTTGGATCATCACATTGTGGGGACTGTTTTCTTTCATTCATGCTCTGTACACCTTCATCTGGGATGTGTACTGTGACTGGGGACTGTTCCAACTACAACATAGGACACTGCTGAGGCCCCACCGCCTCTACCCGTGGAAGAGTTTCTACTACATTGCTATAGTCATTGACTTCATTCTGCGTTTTTTGTGGACGCTCAAGCTCACACTTGCCATTGTGTGGCACATAGATTCTGATGTCATTTATACCGGACTAGTTGCAGCGGAAATATTTCGTCGTTTCATGTGGAATTTCTTTCGTGTGGAGTACCAACAGACATTGAACACACCAAAATGAGCAAGATTCAATCTTTAGTCTTCTCTCTATCATCATGTGATATGAAATTCATATTTACATATTTATAGTTGCTTGGCAACTACAATAAATTCCTGTGTTATGAAGTAATATGTAGGTATTTGCATGGTAGAAAAGGTATGCATGTGGTAGATCTACTAGGTGATAATTATGATGACAATGTGCCCCTACTCACTTGATGTTGACTTATGCAGGCTGAAGAAATCAAGAGGGAATGAGAAGGCAAACTTCATCTGTAGTTGAACCCATAGGTCTAAGGACTGGAAACCAAACATTGATCATGCATGAGCCACAACCACCAGACAAAATTCTGTCTCCTCATATAGCTACCTGCAATGGTAATTGCCTAACTAGCAACCTCACACTCCAAATCACGTACCAATGTAGGACTCAACCTGTAATACTTCTCCATAGGGAAGAGCCATGGCATGACACGTACATTGTGTAAGTCAAGATCTAATGAGAAAAGGCTTATTATTGTTACTTTCTGAGCTGTTTCATCTGGCTGATAGGCATGTCACTGCCATCCGAGTCTACCAACAGTGGTGAAGAATTTTAAATAAGGTTATCACATGGAGGTTATTGATGACAGCCTGAAATTCATGAAAATGAAGAATGGAGACAAGTGCACATTTATGGATATATCAAAACAAAAGAGAAGACCAAAGAGCATCCAGACAAAAAAGCATCAAGGGATTCTAGTCTTTAAGAAGCTATATCAAGTGTGCATTCATTATTGATGGATTACAGTGTGGCAATGAGGGCCTTGTTACATATTTTTTGCGTTGGTTAGCCTATGTATATTCTAGTGCTACACTCTCTGAGTCCTGTATACTACTGCTTGCCGTATCTGCCCATGCATAAGCCAGGTATACTCTCTGGACCTAATACCTTAACCTATACAGTCATACCCAAGCCTACATATCACCTAAATGCATATCATAATATCAGAGAGTCAGCAGTCTCCCAATGTAGGGATGTTCTGACATGCCTATTAACCGTTAATATATGGAATTGACTCAGAACTCTGTAATACTGCTTTTAAAAAGACATAGCATGGTCTAGCTATGAGTGTCCAATTTCTCCATCAAATTGTCTACCTCAGCATAAGCACTCACCTTTGTTTCTCCGCAAAATGGAAATGAAAATGGCTGTTTTGTGCATGATCCTAGATCAACAGAATCTTCATAGGATTTTTCATGATGGAGAACTGCTAACACTTCCATATAGTTGAATGCGTTTATGCTTCTGCAGTTTCACATGCATATGACCATGTGTAGAAGGAAGGGGGATAGCAGCGCACTATTAGCCTACTGATTCAGGTACTATGTTACCTGCCTAACAGAAGGCTATCCATATTCTACTCTAGCAGAGAAACAATGTAAAGATGGAGACATTCGTCTGGTCGGAGGCAACAACAGTAATGAAGGAGAAGTAGAGATATGATATGATAGATAATGGAGAGTAGTTTGTGATGGTCAATGGGAGGATAGAGAGGCTACAGTCGTCTGCACGCAACTTGGATTTCAATTTTAAATCAACCAATATAATTCAATGCTATTTCACACTTATCCAACCAGTGGCAAAAAAAAAAAAAACACAAAAATCTTTATATTTTTGCCGACGTTTCGACCAAACTGTGTTGGTCTTCGTCAGGGCAATGAAACACAGAATGCTATGCTGCTTAAATAGCAAATGTAGGAGGAGTCTACAGTTCTGATTGTAAACGTCCAGGAGTCACTCTTGGAACTCAGAACTGTAGACTCCTCCTACATTTGCTATTTAAGCAGCATAGCATTCTGTGTTTCATTGCCCTGACGAAGACCAACACAGTTTGGTCGAAACGTCGGCAAAAATATAAAGATTTTTTGTGTTTTTTTTTTTTGCCACTGGTTGGATAAGTGTGAAATAGCATTGAATTATGGATAGCCAGCCAAGAACTACTCAGTCAACCAATATAATATTTTGACTGTGAAACAATTTTAGCAATGTGTAATTGTAGCAATCTACTGAGTCTCATGTATAGAATCACTCGTAGGCTATTATGCATCGAAAAAAGCTTATGACTTCAGCATTCACGATCGGGAGTTCTGAGCCGGGGCAGGAATCACAGGCAACAACATATCGATGGTTTAACAGGACACACTTTTATATTTAATGGTAGAGGAATACTAGTAGCACTTGAAGATATTACACGTATTAAAGGTGAGGATCTTCAACTGATCCTGTGCAGTATAGTGATTATGGAGTTGGCTAGCAGATAGAGTGTTGAGAATTACGGACCTCATATAGCTGTCTACCTACATGGGCATCATTTGCATACAAAAGATAGTGCTAGATAACTAGTGCCTAGTGGCCTAGTGGTTGCAGTAGCTCATCTCAGGCATTAGTAAGCCTTTGTTGTTGGACTGCATGCAATCTTGTCAAATGTCGCTGACCATTGCTAGCACAGAACATTGTTTAGGCATGCAATACAGGTGTCACTGTAACCTAATGGGTTCTCCTTTTTTGATGCTTTTGCAAGCAATGGTATTTACTGCCCTCTGCAGTGACTCCAATACCAACATCAGGTCCAACTTTTTCTGGACCCCCAACTCGCCTTGAACCCTCAATTTCCCCCGAATCAAGTCTAACTCTTCCTGGATCCATTCCAACACTCACTGATTCCCCAATTTTTTCCTGATTCTAGTCCACCAACTTTTTCTGAATTCCCAAATCCAACTTCATCAGAACCAAGTACTAAATGGAGTACTAAATGCTACCTGAAATATGAGCTATAATGTAGTACAGCGAGCTTTTCAAGTCTTCTCTATGGCTGGGCCATCTATTTTCCGTATACTTTCATTAGAAGGGAGGCAGGGTTCCAATGTAAACATCATACATGCATAATTTCAGTCATTAATGCACCAAGGGTTTTCACTTTAGTGCTTTCATTCTACAAGTAACATATATATATACAGGGTGTTCATATTTAGGCTCATTGGAGACTGCCAATCTCAACAGAATCTTCATCCCATCCTCCTACTACAAGAAGACAGTCTTCAGGGAGAACAGCTGCTAAACACTGATATCGTGTATTTTTCATCTTTGACACAACCTGCCATGAGTCAGTGTGGGTGTCATAGCAATGAACATCAGCAGTATATCTTCTTGATTCACCTTTCCCACCAATAGCCAACAGGTGGCCACTGAGTGTGATGAGAGTAGACTTAGTGACTGGTAGATCTTGAGCGTGATGCCACACTCCTGTCTTATCAGCTAAGGAGAGAGTATGTAGTCCAGCTACTAGGGGTGGAGGTGAGAGGAGGTCAGTGACAGAGCAGGTCAGGACTGACTTGGAAGGTTTACCATATTCAATACACCCTCCAGCCAAGTAGAGCTGGTCTCCACAGATAGTTCCGGATGTCACTCCAAATGGGTGTGGCAAGTGGCTAGCTCTAGTCCACTGTCTAGTGAGAATGTTCATCACCTCTATAATGTCAAGGTTCATTCCTCCCCTACACCCTCCAGCAACTATCAGAGTCTGTTGTGTAGTGATTGAGAAAGTTAGACTACGTGGTGTGGGCATGGAGGGAAAGATCTGAGACCACAGCCTCCTCCCTCCTCTTCCAGTCAGACTGAAGAGAGAGTTAGTGAACTCAGAATATTGATCACCACCAACAGTAGTGAGAATACCATCAATGATTGCAAGACTGGACCTAGAGTATTCAGTATCAGGTAGAGTGGACCACTGCAGGTCCTGTGAGGTTATCTGGCAGGAGTAGATCTTGAGTGAGTCACCACCAGGTGTAATGTATACAGTGTTTCCATCTACTACTGTTGATCCTCTGTCCATTTCCTCTGGTGCCTTCTTCCCATCCTTCCACCTCAGTTTACTAACATCCTTTTGAGCCAGTGTGGCTGTAGCAGTCTTGCCCATCTTCCTGGAGGCAGGTTGCTTTTGACCTGATATGGTCTGCTGGAGGTCACTAATTACTCTCTCTTTCTCCACAAGTGTCTGCTGGAACTGAGCCACTAGCTGTTCACTAGTTCGAATGGTACACTCTTTCTCCTGCATCTCTCTCTCCTTCTCTTTCTTTAACTGAAGCACTTCTCTTGTTTTTGCCTCAGTCAACACTCGTTGGCTCTGTACCTGTGCTTGAAGTTTTTCAACTTCTCTTTGCTTTTCAGCAACTACTTCCTCTTTCTGTTGCATTTCTTCCTGGTGGGCGTGCTGAAGGTCTTGTATCTGTCTCCTCAGGCTCTCCACTTCTCCCTCCCCCTCCATGCTGGACTGTGCCTGCTGTAAGCTCTGGGTGTAGGCAGGTTCTAGTTTCAGCCCAGACAGTTTTTTGTTGAGGCACTGTGCTGATGGACGCTCTTCCTCCTTACTTTTGAGGCAAGTGATTGTGATGGCTTTCAGGGGGTGATTATCTGCAATCATTTGGAGGTGGGAACTGCGTCGCTCTATCTCAGGAGCTGGCACTCTTGCATCAGGATAGTCTGGTACACATATGAGCTTAAACCTTGGACCAGGATTAGGGAACTGTCTGGTCATGATTTGGACTAGAAGAACACCAAATGAGAACACATCCAGTTTGTGTGTATAAGACGGTGGCTCCTCCAGAGCCTCTGGGGACATGTACTGTACATTTCCTGGACACAGGGTCATGGGGGTTGTATGAGGGCTGACACTGGCAAGTTTGGACATGCCAAAATCGGTGACTTTTGCACGAACCCCGGCAATCATAAGCACATTATTACCTGTGAGGTCTCTGTGAGTGATATTGTTGAGGTGTAGGTAGACCAGAGCCAGTGCTACATCATGAGCAATGTTGATCTGAATGTGGTAGGGTATTGGTCGAGGGGAATGCTCCAGGAAGCGAGAGAGGCTCTCATCACACAGTTCCATGAGAAGAACGGGGAGACGAGTCTCTGGGTCTCTATAGGTACCAAGGTATTGGACCACATTGGGGTGGCGGGCTGAGCTGAGGAGGCGACATTCTTCTTCAAACCTTTGCAAGTAGGAGACTGTTCCAGGGTCCCGTAGGTCAAAGAGTGTAGGGTGCATGATCTTAGCAGCACAAGGGAGGCCATCACACCTGGCCTTACACACCCCTCCATAGGAGCCAGTACCTAGAGTGTCTTCCTTGAAAAGCTCGATATTACGGAAACCAAACTGGTAGTGCTGGACAGCCATTTCAACTCTCTATTCTCTGGAAAGAAATACGCACCAGAAATATGCACCACTTGAAGTTTGCCAGGGAAAACGAACAGCTGTCTTATTAACTTACTGGTGTTGATAAGAGGCAACTGACACTCTAGATTCAGTCTGCTCTATGTAGAAATACAAGGACAACAGATTAAGATATGATGTGATTTCCTGTGGGGGAAGTACCCAATTACTCTTCAAAAGAGCTGTAATTAATCCTCGACGCGCATGCGCAGTGGGGGTTACTGTACTTGGTGTGTGTGTGTGTGTGTGTGTGTGTGTGTGTGTGTGTGTGTGTGCGTGTGTGTGCGTGTTTGTCGATTTCACGCGCATGCGCACATCCTGCGTAATACATTGTAAAAACAAGCGCTTATAGCGAAGACTTTAGATGGAGGATTGTCTATGGGGCGCCGTTTGTGTCAAAATCAATCAAAAGAGACAGATTTAATTGTAGAGTGCGATATAATAATTTGGTGATGGATTTATATATATATATAAATCGAGCACGATATATAATTGTGGTGTTGGATATATGAGTCGGATATATAAATCCAGCGATGGATATATAAATCTGGAGTCGGATATATAAATCCAGCATATAGATCTGAAGTCGGATATATAAATCCAGCGATGGATATATAAATCTGGAGTCGGATGTAAAAATCCTGCGCTGGATATGGAGATTAGGAGTCGGGTATATAAATCTGGCGCTGGATACATAAATTGAACGTCCGATATATAAATCTAGGGCTGGATATCGGACGATACAACATTGGGAGAAGGCTCAAATCTATGCACCAGAGTATAAATCGGGCACGGATGTAAGTTCAAAAGGTCACGGTCGTTGTCTCGAGAGGGCCTTGACTTACGCGCGCGCTAAGTTAGGCACTCTTGCGCAGTGCGGTTCACCGGGGGGCTGGAGAGTGCACTGCACTGGTAGCACACAATAATCATACAACCTTGATTGCAGATACAGAAGCTGTAGTTATCAGAGCAACGTCTGCTACCCAGCTCTACCTTGCCATATACCATGGCAGTGCTAGTATAGGTACCATGTAGATGTAATGCCAACCAGTACTATAAGCTACATCTGTATATACAGCTATCTGCCATCATTGCCAAGAGTGCTGACTCTACTACAAGTGCAGTGCTATATATAGCTAGTAGCTATTAGTGGTTTCTCTGCTGTACCGGTGCTACAAGTGGTGCTATCTAGTGGTGTGCTACATCAGCTACCGATATTATACCACTCATCCTCCCCTATTACCATTGCTTCGATAAATCTACTCCTGTGACTGGAAAAATCGGCCTGTTGACATGACTAGGAGGGCTTGCTACGCTCCCCAATTATGGCAACCAGTGATCTCTCCCTCCCTCCCTCCCTCCCTCCCTCCCTCCCTACCTCGCCTAATGGAAGAACTGGGAGAGGAAGTACCCAGCTCCATCCACTTTGATGTGGGGTACTATGAGAAGTGCAACAACAAGTGCTGGTTAGTCAGAGCTGAAGATCTTGATGGCATATATGCAAATATTAAAATCAGATGATATACCATTATGGTGTGATACTGAGACTAAGAGTGACAAAAAGAAGGGAAAAGAAGGAATGATGGCACATCATCAAAGCTTGAGGAAGATGATGTGGATGAGCACTTCAAAATTTCGGGCGGCCTAACCCAACCAATTGTCTATTGACCTATAACTCTTACTGTCTACTTGATTGCATATATGCTTGACTCTAATAAGTAGCTGGCTAATTATTATTGGGGGGCCTGGCCCTCCCTCCTAAAATATTGGGGGCATATATAGCTCAATTGACCACATCTCTTAATCGCTCATATCGCATATCACCACGCCTTAAGCTAGAGCTAAATCAGAAAGATGCGTGATATTTTAGGACTAGAGTGTGTGAGCGTGAGTTGATGGTAAAAAGCGTGACTCTCACGCTCAATGAGTGAGGCTTGGTATATCTGAATTTAATA